>NW_026495894.1:0-29468 GCF_026875155.1 Cherax quadricarinatus | reverse complement strand
CTCACTCTCCTATATATAATGTCTTTCTACCTCTGTATGTTAGAAGTGATCAAGGTCCCAGGACCGAAACGTTTTCTAATAAATATGTTATAGTGTTTGCTTACGTGTCTTTCTAAACCAACTTGTCGGTATTTATTACCAAGGTTTATACCACTTGTGAACATAAAAAAGAAGGAACACTGCAGCAGGCCTACTGGTTCATGTGAGACAGGTCCATGTCTCCCAATGACCTAACCCAAGAACCCAACGTAGTCAGGTATTCGTTTGTAAATTGAATTGTGCATTAGAGAAATTTTTTTGCACTCTAGTTTTTGATTGGAAAACATTGGGTAGCATCAAATTTTGGTTGGATAAATTTGTGAGTAAGACAGGTTGTATTTAAATTGAACATGCATCTCAGGTGAAACAGTTATCAAAGATCATTGCTTGGGTAAAACTGAAAATGATCTTGGCATTTGCTTCCCAATTTTCTGAACATGTGCTGATATCGAAAGAAAGGTCTCTGGTAATAGGGTAGTTTGGTTGGGTAATTGGGTACTTTTAGTTTGGTAATAGGGTAATTTGGTTTGTTAATACTATAGTTTGTTAATACTATAGTTTGTTAATAAGAACATAAGAACATAAGAATGTAGGAACACTGCAGAAGGCCTACTGGCCCATACGAGGCAGGTCCTTATCACAACGACATCTACCTAAAGCTACTCAAGAAATAACTCCCGTACCCCTTGACACCAATCAAACCCAGCCCCTCCCACTCATATATTTGTCCAGTCTCTTCTTAAAGCTACCCAAGGTCCTAACCTCTATCACCCCACTGGGAAGACTGTTCCACGCATCTACAACTCTGTTAGATTAATGGGATTTAAATAGATTACTGGGATTTATATCTTGGTCTGAGAAATGGCAGATGAAGTTTAATGTGGATAAGTGTAAGGTACTTGCCCTTGGTAATGAAAATAACCCTCGAAGCTATAATCTAGGTGAAGTAGAGCTTGGTCATACAGAATGTGAAAAAGACTTGGGAGTCATGGTAAGCAGAAATCTAAAGCCAAGACAGCAGTGCCTCAATGTGCGCAACAAGGCCAACAGATTACTTGGATTTATCTCAAGAAGTATAAGTAACAGAAGTCCAAAAGTTATTTTACAGCTCTATACATCACTAGTGAGGCCTCATTTAGATTATGCTGCTCAGTTTTGGTCCCCCTTACTACAGGTTGGACATAGACTCATTAGAGAATACAGAGGAAGAATGACTAAAATGATTACTGGGTACGGATAAAACTCCCGTTTGAAGATTTGACTTTAAAGCCTTAAATCTCCCACTTCTCTGGAGAGGCGTAGAATGAGGGGAGATATCATTGAAGTGTATATAGTGGTATGACGGTAAACAAGGGAGACATTAATTAAGTACTGAGGGTGTCGAACAGGTAAGAACACAGGATAATTGAATGTTAAGTTGGCTTTTTTTTTAATTTTAGATTTAGATAAGGACATAGGTAAGTACTGGTTTTCTAACAGAGTTGAGATGCGTTGGAACAGTCTTACCAGTTGGGGGTGATAGAGGTTAGGAACCTTGGGTAGCTTGAAGAGAAGACTGGACAAGTATTGAGAGGGAGGGGCTGGGTTGATTGGTTGGGATGTAAAGGGGTACGGGAGTTGTTTCTTGAGTAGGCTTTAGGTAGATGTCGTTTTGATAAGGACCTGCCCTCGTATGGGCAGTAGGACCCTTCTGCAGTGTTTACCATTTTATGTCTTATGTCTTATGTAAGTCATCACTGAGCTAAATACAGGTCACCTCTGAGCTAAGTACAGGTTTTCCTCTGGATCTAATTACAGTGCACGTCTGAGCTAAGTACAGGTCACGTCGGAAGCAGGTCAACCTCTAAGCAAGTACAGGTCACCTCTGGTTAAACAGGTCTCATCTCAAAAGTTAAGTACAGGTGAATCTGTGCTAAGTACAGGTCGCATCTGTGCTAAAAAATTACAGGTCCATCAATCTAGATAGAATCAAAATCACATCTATGTTCACAATTATTTCACTAACAAATTATTTGCCCCAATATTATTTTGCAATGATTCTCAGAAAAAGCTTGGATAATTCTAATTTACTAGTGTTTAAGAAAACGATCAAATCCAATGCCTCCTCCTAATGTATTATCAACCTACAATTTAAACTACCCAAGGTTTTAGCGTCAACACTTACTATGTAGACCTTTTTTTTTCCATCAATTTCCCTATACAAAAACCTAGCTACAGCATTTTATGCTATGTTTTGTACGGAAAACAGGACAATATGTCAAAGTAAAGAACACATTTGCAAAAATTTAACATTCCATAATTTATACAGACTTATCACTATTACCATTATTTTTTCATCAGAAACAAAATCAATGATGAACACATACACCTCCTTTATTCCCATCAATTCCTTACAAACCCATCCTCCCCTACCCCCCCATAATTACCCCCAATAATACACCTTCAACCACTACAAATCAATCATAACCCATTACCCCACCCCCCCACCCACCAACATTACATAAACACCCCCCCCACCCTAAATTTTAAACAACCCAATACAATCCACCACCCCCCAAACTAACTAATAACCAACAATCCACCCCCAAAAACCCCCCCCCCCCACCCAAACCACATACCAAACACAACACCACACAACAACAAAAACATCCAAAACATTTTAAACACATTCTTATAAACCACAAATACCAATTATACTAACCCCAATATAACCACTCTTCCATACTCATTCTTCAACCCAATCAACCTTCTATAATTTCTAAACTAGTCTTATCCATATACCAATTAACCCCACCTAACAAAACATTTTACACCCCAAATACAATACTTCCCCACCCAAATCACATCTATCTTTATCTCCCCTTATCATTTCCATCTTCTTAACTAAATGACATCGAAAAAAAGTTAAGATTCCTCCTCACATATTTCCTCTTCTATAAGTAAGGAATTCCTAAATTCATATGTTATTCCATAAAGTCATCCATACCGCTGAATGTTCTTCTAACGAACTTTATGTCCATGATGTATTATAAGACGACACAGAAAATTGAGATGCGAATCAGGGGAGGCCTCTTACCCCCTGACGTGACCTCTGGACTTCTGTGCCTCCCGCTCAACTCCCCCAACTCCTCCTTCCGTTCCTCCTCCCCTTCTACCACAGCTTTACTATCTATTTTAATCCCATTAATCTATAGTATTAACCAAACTATAGTATTAACAAAAGCTTTGTATTAACGAACTATAGTATTTAAATATAACTCCTATTGTATAACAAACGACTAGTATTAAAAACTATAGTATTAACAATCTATAGTATTAACTTACTATAGTATTAACATACTATAGTATTATAAAAATTAGTATAAACTAATACTGTTGGTTTAACATAACTTAGTTAGTAACTAACACTATAGTATTAACATAAACTATAGTAATAACTCAAACTATTAGGTATTAACAAACTATAGTTTTAACTAAACTATGAGTATTTACAAATATAGTATTAACAAAACTATCGTATAACATAAGATAGATATTCAACAACCTATAGTATTAAAATAACTATAGTATTAACAAACTATAGTATTAACAAACTATTGTATTTTAACATACTATAGTGATTAACAATCTATTAGTATTAACAAACTATAGTATTAACAAATATAGTATTAAACAACAAACCAAATTACCCTAGTACCAAACTAAAAGTACCGTAATTCCAACCATACTCCTATTACCTGAGGACCTTTCTTTTCGATATCTAGCATTCGCTATGTCAGAAAATTGGGAAGGCAATCTGCCTAGTCATTTTCAGTTTTAACCCAAGCAATGATCTTTGAGAATCTGTGTTTACCTGAGATGCATGTTCCAATTTAATTTACAACCTGTATTACTCACAAAAATTTAGCCAAACCAAAATTTGATGCTAGCCAATGTTTTCCTTCAAAAAACTTGAGTGCAGAAAAAAATAATTTCTCTAATGCACAATTCCAATTTACAAACGAATTACCTGACTACGTGGGGTCTTGAGAGAGTGTCATTGGGAGACATGGACCTGTTCACTATGAAACCGTAGGACTGCTTGTCCTAGTGTTCCTTCTTTTTTATGTTCACAAGTTATTTTTTATTCTGTCGCTTCAGATGAGTATGTCGATCCTAGTATCTAAACCTATCTCCAAGGATATTCATAATATAAGTGAATATCCATGTATTTCCACCTTTATTTATTCTGGACTATGGGAACTGAACTTCTCCAATCTCAATCTATGGCTAATCTAAGGATGATGGACTGATTAGACATCGTCTTCATATCTCTATGTTCCTGCCATACTTTCTGTGATTCGACTGAAGAAGCCTACTTGAAGGCGATATGTTTCGGAATAAAGGTGCCTAAACTGTTGCCTGTTGAGTTCTTACCTACAACCTCTCCAGTATTGTTATACCTGACACTGCAACATCTTTGGCATCGTAGTATTCAGAAAAACAACTCTTGAATTTGAGTGGCTCTTGCAAATGTAGTGGATGAGCTAGTTATCAGACCTTATTTTTTAGGGAGCATTGAAAATTGGGATTTGGCGAAGAATGTTTTGTTTGTGGGATGGTATGGTAAAGGGATAACTCCTGCCGAGGTATGACACCTAACAGGCGCCTTCTTGCTCAACCGGGTTGATCTTCGCCTCCCTTTTCTTCTCGTTCTTTAAAGGATACGAATGCTTGTCTTTATTTTCGTCTGTTAAGGTCAGGGCCTTTTGATGTAACTGTCAGGTGATGATATTAGTATTAGGTGAATGTGTTATAAACGAAGAAACTGTGTCTGTAGGCTTTCATAGGAATTTCTTGCTTTGTTTTCAATCTGGTCGTTCCAAGTTCTTCAGAAGATGGATAGTCAATTTCAGAGGTTGTTGTCGTGGGACGAGAAGAGGAGCATCATTCGAATGTAGAAGAAAAAGCTCTAATTGTATGGAAGATTATGAATTTGCATTGCAAGATGTACTATTAGAAATACTCTCAAGAAAGTTTATTTGCAGAAAACAATTGCACTTCTGTTAACGTTTCCAAAAATCTCTCTACTTGGCAGAAGTCTTCGAGATGTGCACAAACACAATTCACAATGAACAGAAATGGTATACAATACCGACAGGTTTGTTAGTAAGCCAGTGCAACAGTTAGAAACTTATTCGAACGTTTCGCCACACAGTAGGCTTTCAGTCGATACAGAAGTGGCAAGAGAACGTTAGAGATGTGAAGACGATGTAATCGTCATGCACCCTTAAGTCTACGGATTTGAGTTGTCCAGTCCTCGCTGGAGAAGTTCAGTTCCATAGTCAGGACTATCTGAGAAAGAAGAGCGACAGTTCGATGCGAGAGACTAAATACTGTCGGAAGGAGAGGTGCAGGTAGTGGTATAGTAGTAGTTAGTAGTAGTAGTAGTGAGAGGCAACTGAGAGTCATGTCCCTCTCAGATCCAACCCTCTCACTTGAAAAGCTTGTCAGGTGTTTTCGTACCAGATGCACGTAGTTGCAGTGTCTGACAAGATGAACATGAAATGGTATACAATACCGACAGGTTGTTAGGTAAGACACATATGCAACAGTTAGACAACTTTATTCCGAAACGTTTCGCCTACACAGTAGGCTTCTTCAGTCGAATACAGAAAGTAGGCAGGAACAGTAGAGATGTGAAGACGATGTAATCAGTCCATCACCCTTAAAGTCGTAGAATTTTGAGGTTGTCAGTCCCTCGGCCTGGAGAAGTTCAGTTCCATAGTCAGGAACATCTGAAGATCAAGCGACAGTGCGGAGACTTAAATACTGTCGGAAGGAGAGGTGCAGGGTAGTGGTAGTAGTAGTAGTAGTAGTAGTAGTAGTAGTGAGAGGCAACTGAGAGGTCATGTCCCTCTCAGATCCAACCCTTCTCACTTGAAAAGCTTGTCCAAGGTGTTTTCTGTACCAAGATGCCACGTGTTGCAGTGTCTGACAAGATGAACATGAAAATGGTATACAATACCGACAGGTTGTTAGGTAAGACACATATGCAACAGTTAGACAACTTTATTCCGAAACGTTTCGCCTACACAGTAGGCTTCTTCAGTCGAATACAGAAAGTAGGCAGGAACAGTAGAGATGTGAAGACGATGTAATCAGTCCATCACCCTTAAAGTCGTAGAATTTGAGGTTGTCAGTCCCTCGGCCTGGAGAAGTTCAGTTCCATAGTCAGGAACTATCTGAAGATCAAGCGACAGTGCGGAGACTTAAATACTGTCGGAAGGAGAGGTGCAGGGTAGTGGTAGTGTAGTAGTAGTAGTAGTAGTAGTATAGTGAGAGGCAACTGAGAGGTCATGTCCCTCTCAGATCCAACCCTTCTCACTTGAAAAGCTTGTCCAAGGTGTTTTCTCTACCAAGATGCCACGTGTTGCAGTGTCTGACAAGATGAACATGAAAATGGTATACAATACCCACAGGTTGTTAGGTAAGACACATATGCAACAGTTAGACAACTTTATTCCGAAACGTTCGCCTCACAGTAGGTTTTCCGTCGAATAAGTGCTGTTTCATCATTGAAGCTAAACACTGTGTAGTTTTGAAATTTGTTAGATTAAATACAAGAGTGTGAGTTAGACATGAATAGCTTGCGATTGTAGGTCAGATTCTGTGCTCACTTGTTTTAGTGGGATATGTGCTGTAACTGACTAAGTTGAGTCAATGGCATTAGACAGAAAGTGTGAGGTTCCTTCGTTGGCCACTAGGCTGCTACAATGCTCTACTAAAATATTAGATTTAGTGGCGAAATACTTGGAAATACAACGACGTCATTAATGAGAACTCTTTATTGAGAAAATCTTGTCACTAAAAGACTTTGTGTCGGTTGTCAATATTTATGAATACAAAACTGACATAATTGCTTTGTACATTTGATCATTGATTCTGTATTTATATCGAGAATGACGAAGTATCATCAAGAATCAATAAAATATTGTGAATGTCGTTTGCTGGCACATCTCGAAGACTTTCTGCCAAAGTAGAGATTTTTGGAAAAGTTAAACAGAACGTGGCAATAGTTTTTCTGCAAATATACTTTCTTGAGAGTATTTCTATTAGTACTATTTGCAAGGAAATTCATAATCTTCCATAGCCATTTGCTTTTTCTATCGACATTCGAATGATGCTCTTCTCTCGTTCCAAGACAACAAACCTCTGAAATTGACTATCCATCTTGAAGACTTGGGAACGACGATTGTTCCCTACCAAAAGGCAAGAAATTCCTATGAGCCTTCAGTAAAGTTCTTGTTTATAAGCACATTTCACCTAATACTTATCATTCACCTGACCAGTTACTCTCAAAAGGCACCTGACTTACAGAAGAAAATAAAGACTAGCATTCGTTCCTGTAATGACATAAGAAAGGAGGATCACTGCAGCCAGGCTGTTGGGTCATACTCGGCAGGTCCTTACAATCATCCCACTACAAAGCATTGCCAATTCCAATTTTCAATGCTCCCTAAAAAATAAACGGTCTGATAACACCTATCCACTCATTTGCAAGAGCCACTCAAATACAAGAGGTGTTTTCTGTAATAAGTTGCCATTGTGTAGCAGTGTATGGTATACATATGAGAGGTTGGTAGGTAGGACTCACAGGCAACAGTTTTTAGGCAAACTTTATTCCGAAAAAGTTCGACTTCAGAGTAGGCTTTCTTTCAGTCGAATACAGAAGTATAGGGCAGGAAACAGTAGAGATATGAAGACGATGTAATCAGTCCATCATCCTTGATGTCATAGATTTGAGATTGGAGAAGTTCAAGGGTGATGGACTGATTACATCGTCTTCATATCTTACTGTTCCTGCCACTTTCTGTTATTCGACTGAAGAGCCCCTACTGTGAAGGCGATACGTTTCGGAATAAAGTTGCCTAACTGTTGCCTGTGAGTCTTACCTACCAACCTCTCAGTTTGTATACAGGAATGCAAAATCAATGGCATCTTAGTTACAGAAACCCTCTTGTATTTGAGTGGCTCTCAAAATGAGTGGATAGAAGTTATCACCTTATTTTTTAGGGAGCATTGAAAAATTGGATTTGGCAAATGCTTTGTTTGTGGGATGGATTGTAAAGGTCATGCTGAGTAGACCCAACAGGCCTGCTGCAGTGATCCTCCTTTCTTATGTTAATTAAAGGAACGAATGCTAGTCTTTATTTTCTTTCTGTTAAGTTAGGTGCCTTTTGATGTAACTGTCAGGTGTGATAAGAATTAGGGGATGAGGTGCTTATAAACGAAGGAACTGTTATGAAGGGCTCATAGGGAATTTTTGCCTTTGTTTCAATCGGTCTGCTTGTTCGGAGCAGGTCAGCCTCTAAGAATGTACAAGGTCACCTCTGAGTTTAACAAACAGGTCTCATCTCAAAGTTAAGTACAGGTAGAATCGGTGCTAGAGTAAAGTGTCGCTATACTGTGCCTAAATACAGGTCCATCAATCTCAGAATAGAATCAAATCAATCTATTTCACAAATCTATTTCATAAAAATTATTTGCCAAATATTATTTTCAATGCTTCTCAAAGGAAAAAGTGCTTGGATAATTCTATTTTCTCGAGTTTAAGAAACGATCAAATCCAATGCTCTCCCTATTCGTATTGATCCACCTAAAATTTTAAACTACCCAAGGTTTTAGCGTCAACAACTCTACTATGGTAGACCTTTTTTTTTTTTCCATCAATTTTTTTTTTTTTTTCTTTATCCCTATTACTAACTAGCTACAGCTATTTTATGTTGTTTGTAAGAATACAGACAATATGCAAAGTAAAAAGAACACTTTTTGCAACTACAAGTTCCATTTCATAAAGTGTGACATTAGTTGCACTTTTGTCCTTGTGTTTTTAATAGAAACTAGAAAGGAGGAAACACTGCCACAGGCTGTTGGCCCATATAGAGAGTTACCTTTACAATTCATCCACACTAACAAAACATTTGACCATCCCAATTTTCAATGCTACCCAAGAAATAAGCTCTGATGTTCATGTCCTACTCAAATCCAACCCCTCCCACTCATGTTTTATCCAAACTAAATTTGGAAACTACCCCCAAAGTCCTCGCCTTAAATAACCCATCTAGGTTAGTCTGTTCACATCATCTCCTACCCTATTTCCAAACCAATACTTTCTATGTCCTTTCTAAATCTAAACTTATCTAATTTAAATCCATTACTGCGGGGTTCTCTCTTGGAGAGATATCCTCAAGCCTTGTTAAATATCCCTTATTAATACATAGGAACATAAGAAAGAGGGAACATTGATCGGCTTGTTGGCGATACTAGGTAGGTCTTTTACAATTTCGTCCCACCTAAAAAAACATTTGAACAACCATATACCTATTCTTCCACTTATACACTTCGATCAGGTCTCCCTCATTCTTTCGTCTAACAAATGAATGTAACTTATGAGTTTCAATTTTTCTTCATAAGGAAGTTTCTAATGCTATGTATTAATTTAGTCATCTACGCTGAATGGGCTTCTAACGGGAATTTTTGTCCATTACTGTAATTAGAGACCAGAATTTGAGCTGACTAATCTAAGGTGAGGCCTTTACAGCATGGACCTGGACTTCTGTTGCTTACACTTCTTGATATAAATCCCAGTAGTGTATATATCTATTTAAAATTTCCCATTTATATATAGTATTAACAAAACTTTAGTATTATCAAACTTATAGTATTAACCAAACTATAGTATTAACAAAATAAAGTATTAAACAAACTATAGTATTAACAAACTTAGTATTAACTAAACTATAGTTATAACTAACTATAGTATTAACAAAACTATTGTATTAACAAACTTTGTATTAACAAAACTATAGGTATTAACCAAACTATAGTATTAACAAACTATAGGATTAACAAAATATAGTATTAACAAACTATCGTATTAACCAAAAACTATAGTATCTAACAAACTATAGTATTCAAACTATAGAATTAACAAACTATAGTTTATCAAACTATTGATTAACTAAACTATAGTATTAACAAAAACTATAGTATTAACAATCTATAGTATTAACAAACCTTCGTATTAACAAACCAAATGACCCTATTTACCAAACTAAAAAGTACCCAATTACCCCAACAAATACCTATTACTGAGACCTTTCTTTTCGATATCAGGCACATGTTCAGATAATTGGGGGTAAGCAAATGCCAAGATCATTTCAGTTGTACACAAGCAATTGATCTTTGATAACTGTTTCACCTGAGATGCATGTCCAATATAAATACAAACCTGTCTTACTCACAAATTTATCCAACCAAATTTAGATGCTACCCAATGTTTTCCCATCAAAATAACTAGAGTGCAAAAAAAATTTCTCTAATGCACAATTCTATTTACAAACGAATACCTGACTACGTTGGGTTCTTGAGATAGGGTCATTGGGAGACATGGACCTGTTCTTCACATGAACAGTAGGACTGCCTGCAGTGTTCCTTCTTTTTTATGTTCACAAGTATTTTTATTCTGTCGCTCAGTAATTGAGTATGTAGATCTCAGTATCTAAACTATCTCCATAGGGATATTCATAATATAAGTGAATCATCCATGTATTTCCACTCTTTAAATTATTCCTGACTATGGAACTGAACTTCTTCCAATCTCAAATCTATGACATTCAAAGGGTTGGTGGACTGATTACATCGTCTTCATATTCTTAATGTTCCTGCCTACTTTCTGTATTTCAGACTCTGAAGAAGCCTACTCACCCCTCCAGGCGATTAGTTTCGGATAAAGTTGCCTATACTGTTGCCTGTGAGTCTGACCTTCACCAACATCTCAGTATTGTATAACCATGACACTGCAATCACATTGGCATCTTAGTACAGAAAACAACTCTTGTAATTGAGTGGCGCTTGCAACAGGAGTGGATAGAGTTTACTGACCTTTGTTTGTAGGGGAAGCATGTGAAATTGGATTTGGCAAATGCCTTGTTGGTTGGGATGGATTGTAAAGGACCTGCCGTGTATTGACCCAACAGGGCACTTCGGCAGTGATCTCCTTTCTTATGTTCATTAAAGGATAAAACCGAATGCTAGTCTTTATTTTCGTCTGTTAAAGTCCAGGTGCCTTTTGAAGTAACTGTCAGGTGAAGTTAAGTATTAGGTGTTGTGGCTTATAAACGTAGGAAATGTTACTGAAGGTCATAGGGAATTTTCTTTGACGTTGTTTTCATTCGGTCGTTCCAAAGTTCTTCAAGATGGATAGTCAATTCAGAGGTTCGTTGTCTTGGTCGAGATGAAGAGCATCATTCGAATGTCGAAGAAAAAGCTATATGCTTATGGAAGATTATGAAATTTGCCTTGCAAGATTTGTAATATTTAGAAATACTCTCAAGGTAAAGTTATATTTGCAGGAATAACATTTGACTTCTGTTAACGTTTTCCAATAATCTTTCCTACTTTGGCCAGAAAGAAGTCTTCGGTGATGTGGCACAAACACAATTCACAATGAACATGAAAATGGTATACAATACCGACCAGGTTGTTAGGTAAGACACATATGAACTGTTAGACATACTGTATTCCGTAAACGTTTCGGCCTACACAGTTGGCTTCTTCAGTCGAATACAGAAGTAGGCAGGGAACAGTAGAGATGTGAAGACGATGTAATAGTCCATCACCCTTAAAGTCGTAGAATTTGAGGTTGTCAGTCCCTCGGCCTGGAGAAGTTCAGTTCCATAGTTTCAGGAAACGATCTGAAGATCAAGCGAAAGTGCGGGGAAAAAGGGGGGGGTAAACTTAATACTGTAGGACAGGAGTGGTGCAGGTAGTGGTAGTAGTAGTAGTAGTAGTAGTAGTAGGTGAGCAACGGAGGTGGTCATGTCACTTCAGATCCAATAAAACCCTTTCATTTCCCCCACTGAAAAAGCTTGTCCAAGGTGTTTTCTGTTTATACCAAGATGCCACGTGTTGCAGTGTCTGACAAGTGAACATGAAAATGGTATACAATACCGTCAGGTTGTTATGGTAAGACAATATGCAAACAGTTAGACAACTTTATTCGAAACGTTTCGCCTACACAGTAGGCTTCTTCAGTGAATACAGAAAGTAGGCAGGATCGTAAGAGATGTGAGACGATGTAATCTGTCCATCACCCTTAAAGTGTAGAATTTGTGGTTGACAGTCCCTCGGCCTGGAGAAGTGAGTTCCCAGAGTCAGGAACTATCTGAAGATCATGCGGGACAGTGCTGAGACTTAAATACTGTGGAAGGTGAGGTGAGGGTAGTGGTAGTAGTAGTAGTAGTTAGTAGTAGTAGTAGTGAGAGGCAACTGAGAGGTCATGTCCTCTTCAGATCAACCCTTCTCACTTGAAAAAAGCTTGTCCAAAGGTGATTTCTGTACCAAGATGCCACGTGTTGAGTGTCTGACAAGATGAACATGAAAATTGTATACAATACCGACAGTTGTTAGGTAAGACAATTTTGCAACAGGTAGACGATTTATTCCGAAACGTTTCGCCTACAAGTAGGCTTCTTCAGTCGAATTCAGAAGTAGGCAGGAACAGTAGAGATGTGAGACGATTTGTATATCAGTCCATCACCCTTAAAGTCGTAGAATTGAGGTTGTCAGTCCCTCGGCCTGGAGAAGGTCAGTTCTAGTCAGGAACTATCTGAAGATCAGCGACAGTGAGGACGGAGACTTAAATACTGTCGGAAGGAGAGGTGCAGGGTTGTGGTAGTAGTAGGTAGTAGAGTTGTAGTAGTTCGTGAGACGGCAACTGAGAGGTCATGTCCCTCTCAGATCCAACCCTTCTCACTTGAAAAGCTTGTCCAAGGTGTTTCTCTACAAGCTGCCACGTGTTTGACAGTGTTGACAAGATGAACATGAGAATATGGCGTATACAATACCGAACAGGTTGTTAGGTAAGACAACATATGCAAACAGGTTCGGCCTTAGACAACTTTATTCCGAAACGTTCGCTACACAGCTAGGCTTCTCAGTCGAATACAGAAAGTAGGCAGGAACAGTAGAGATGTGAAGACGATGTAATCAGTCATCACCCTTAAAAGTCGTAGATTTGAGGTTGTCGCCTCGGCTGGAGAAGTTCAGTTCCATAGTCAGGAACTATCTGAAGATCAGCGACAGTGCGGAGACTTAAACACTGTGGAAGGAGGGTGCAGGGTAGTGGTAGTAGTAGTAGTAGTGTAGTAGAGGGTGAGCAACTGAGGGTCATGTCCTTCAGATCCAACCCTTCAACTGAAAAGATTGTCCATAGGTGTTTTCTGTTCCAAGATGCCACGTGTTGCAGTGTCTGACAAGATGTAAACATGAAAATGGTATACATACCGACAGGTGTTAGGTATGACACATATGCAACAGTTAGTAACTTTATTCCGAAACGTTTCGCCTACACAGTAGGGCTTCTTCAGTCGATACAGAAAGTAGGCGGAACAGTAGGAGATGTGAAGGACGATGTTAATTCAGTCCATCACCCTTAAAGTCGTAGAATTTGAGGTTGTCTGTCCTCGGTGGAGAAGTTCAGTTCCATTAGTCAGGTAACTATTGAAGTCAAGGCACAGTGCGGAGACTTTAATACTTGTCGGAAGGAGAGGTGCAGGGTAGTGGTAGTAGTAGTAGTAGTAGTAGTAGTAGTGAGAGGCAACTGAGAGGTCATGTCCCTCTCAGATCCAACCCTTCTCACTTGAAAAGCTTAGTCCAAGGTGTTTTCTGTACCCCAAGATGAAGTGTTTTGCAGTGTCTGTCAAGATGAACATGAAAATGGTATACAATACCGATAGGTTGTTAGGTAAGACACATATGCAACAGTTAGACAACTTTATTTAAGTCTCCGCACTGTCGCTTGATCTTCAGATAGTTCCTGACTATGGAACTGAACTTCTCCAGGCCGAGGGATACTGACAACCTCCAATTCTAGTCTTTCTTTAAGGGTGATGGACTGATTACATCGTCTTTCACATCTCTAATCCGGGGATCCTGCCTACTTTCTTGTATTCGATGACTGAAGAAGCAACTGTGTGGCGGAAACGTTTCGGAATAAAAAGTTGTCTAACTGTTGCATATGTGTTTACCTAACAAAATGTCGGTATTGTTTACATTTTCATGGAGTTCATCTTGTCAGACACTGCAACACGTGGCATCTTGGTACAGATAAAATCCATGGGACAAGCTTTTCAAGTAGAAGGGTTGGATCTGAGAGGGACTTGACCTCTCAGTTGCCTATCAACTACTACATACTACTACTACTACCATACCCTGCACCCTCTCTTCCGACAGTATTTAAAGTCTCCGCCAATGTCGCTTGATCTTCAGATAGTTCCTGACTTTTGGAACTGAAAACTTCTCTGGCCGAGGGCAACTGAACAACTCAATTTCTACGACTTTAAGGGTGATGGACTGATTACATCGTCGTCACATCTATAACGTTCTGCCTACTTTCTGATTCGACTGAAGTAGCCTACTGTTAGGCGAAACGTTTCGGAAATAAAGTTGTTCTTAACTGTTGACATATGTGTCTTTACCTAACAACCTGTCGGTATTGTATACCATTTTCATGTTCATCTTGTCAGACACCTGCAACCAGTGGATCTTGGTACAGAAAACAACTTGGGACAAGCTTTTCAATGTGGAGAGGTTGGATCTGAGAAGGGTCATGACCTCTCAGTTGCCACTCTCACTACTTACTACTACTACTTTACTACTACCACTACCCTCTTACCTCTCCTTCCGACAGTATTTTTAAGTCTCCGCAATGTCGCTTGATCTTCAGAGGAGTCCTGACTTTGGAACTGAACACTTCTCAGGCCGAGGGACTGACAACCTCAAATTCTACGACTTTAAGGGTGATGGACTGATTACATCGTCTTCACATCTCTACTGTTCCTGTGCTACTTTCGCTGTATTCGGACTGAAGGATGCCTACTGTGTAGGCGAAACGTTTCGGAATAAAGTTGTCTAACTGTTGCATATGTGTCTTACCTAACAACAATTCACAATATTTATCGATTCTTGATTGATACTTCATCATTCTCGATTATGAAAATACAGAATCATATCAAATGTATCAAAGCATGATGTCAGTTTGTTGAAGCTGAGACAATTTAGTGCAGCATATGGGAATCTTTTTCAGGACAACGTTTCGCACACACTGTGGCTATCTTCAGTCCATTACAAGAGGAAGGGTCGTCAGGTGTGGAGGGAATGAGGTAATCAGTCCTCAACATGGTAGTCGTTGTGTTCAGTCCATCAATCTTGTAGAATGTTCAGCAGAGGGCCGTAGACGTGGCTTTTATACTGTAGTGAGGTGACTTGAAGCAGGCGGTGGTGGGATCATTGGGCTACCATCCACTAGTCGAGTAGGTCTTTGTCAAAGGTTGTTTTGAAACAAGCGTTGAAGAATTCTTTGTAAGAAGATCCATGATGCTGCAGTGTCTGACAGTTGTGATGAATGGGTTGAAATCAACCGGACAAGTTGAAGACTGAGACACTTTATGCATCATAATGGGAATCTGGAACTAAGTGTCTCAGTCATCAACTTGTCGGGTTTTTTTCACCATTCATCACAAATTTCAGTTTTGTATTCATTATATTGATTTTAACCGACACAAGGCTTTTAGTGACAAGATTTTCTCAATAAAGATGTTCTCTCTTTAATGACCGTCTTTGAATTTTACAAGTATTTTGCCAATAAATAAACAATATTAGTAGAGCATTGTAGCAGGGGCCTAGTGGCCACGAGAGGGAAATGACCTAGTCACTTTCAAGCTTAATGACATGACTCTACTTAGTCAGTACAGCTCCTATCCACTAAAACAGGGAGCATCAGAAGTCTGACTACAATCGCAAAGCTATTCAGGTCCTAACCACACTCTTGTTATTCTATCTAACAAATTTCAAAACTACACAGAGTTTTAGCTTCAATGATGATACAGCATCTAAGATCATTTAAAGAGATCTGTAAAAACAAAAAAAAGAAAAAAACATATACTATAGCTAAACCACAAAAGAGAAACATGAGAACTTGGGTGGTAAAACCACTTGCAGTAGGCCTTGTTGGCCCCAACTAAGAACATAAGAAAGGAAGAAAAACAGTGCAGGAGGCCTGTTGTGCTCTACTAGGCAGGTCCTTTACAATTATTCCCAATAACAAAAACATTTGCCCAACAATTTTCAATGCTACATAAGAAATAAGCTACTGATGTGGCATATGTAAGTCATCAATGAGATAAATACTAGGTAACGTCTGAGCTAAAGTTCAGGTCACGTTGAGCAGGTCAACCTCTAAGCAAAGTACACAGGTCACCTATGAGTTTTTAAAACAGGTCTCATTCAAGCTAAGTACAGGTCGAATCTGTGTAAGTCCAGGTTCGCATCTGTGCTAAATAAGTCCATCAATCTAGAATAGAATCAAATCAATCTTGAATATGCACGACTTTCACAATCTATTTCACTAACAAATTATTTGCCAGTATTATTTTCAATGTTCTCAAGAAAAGCTTGGGTTAATTCTATTTACTCGTGTTTATTAAACGATCAAATCAATGCTCTCCCTAATGTATTTATCCACTAATTTTAACTACCAAGGTTTTTAGCGTCAACAAACTCTCCTATGTAGACACTTTTTTTTCCATAAATTTCCATTTCCAAACCTAGCCTACAGCATTTTATGTATGTTTGTAAGAATACAGACAATATGCAAAGTAAATAACACATTTTGCAATTAAAGTTTCATTTTCATTAATGTGTGACCATTAGTTGCACCTTTTGTCCTTGTGTTTTTCATTTAAGAAAAAATAAGAAAGGAGGGAACACTGCAGCAGGCCTGTATTGGCCCAATATTGGCAAGGTCCTTTACAATTCATACACTAAGCAAACATTTGACCAACCCAATTTCAATGCTACACCAAGAATTAAGCTCCTGATGTTCAAGTCCACTCAAATCTCCAACCCCTCCCACTCATTGTAATTATCCAAACCTAATTGAAACTACCAAAGTCTAGCCTCAATAACCCAACTAGGTAGTTGTTCCACTCATCTTTAACTACCTATTTCCAATACCCAATACTTTCCTATGTCCTTTTCTAAAATCTAAATTATCTAATTTAAATCCATTTCTGCGGGTTCGTCTCTTGGAGAGATATCCTCAGAACCTTGTTATATATCCCCTTTATTTAATACATAGGAACATAAGAAAGGGAGGAACAATGCATATAGGCTTGTTGGCCCATACAGGCAGGGTATTTTACCAATTATCCCACTAACATCATTTGACACCCAATACCTATCTTCCTCTTATACACTTCGATTCAGGTCTCCCTCATTCTTCGTCTAACAAAAAGTTGAATGTAACTTAGATTCTTCAATATTTCTTCATAAGGAAGATTTCTAATGCCTATGGTATTAATTTAGTCATCCTACGCTGAATGATCTTCTAACGAATTTATGTCCATTATGTAATATAGGACCAGAATTGAGCTGCATAAATCTTGGTAGCCCTTATAATGATGTATAATGCTGCAGCCATGACCTCTGGGTCCAGATAATCATAAAATAAGTGAATCATCTCCATGTATTTCCACCTTTTATTTTATTCCTGACTATGGAACTGAAACTTCTCCAATCTCAAATCAAGGAGTGATGGACTGATTAACATCGTCTCAGTCTCTACTGTTCCTGCTACTTTCTGTATTCGACTGAAGAAGCCTTCTGTGAAGGCGTTACGTTTCGGAATAAGTTGCCTACTGTTGCCTGTGGAGTCTTTCTACCAACTCTCAGTATTGTTTTCAGAACACTGCAACATCAATGGCATCTCTAGTACAGAAATACACTCTTGTATTAGTGGCTCTTGCAAATGTGATGTGGACAGAGTTATCAGACTTTATTTTTTAGGGAGAATTGAAAATTGGATTTGGCAAATGCTTTGTTAGTGGGGAGGATTGTAAAGGACTGCGAGGTATGTCCCAAACAGGCCCTGCAGCAGTGATCTCCTTTCTTATGTTCATTAAAGGAACGGAATGCTAGTCTTTATTTTCTTCTGTTAAGGTCAGGTGCATTTTTGAGTAGTGTCAGGTGCTGATAAGTATGTGTGATGTCTTATCAAACTAAGAACTGTTATGAAGGCTCCTAGGAAAAATTCTTGACCTTTGTTTCAATCCGGTCGTTCCCAAAGTTCTTCAAGATGGATAGTCAATTTCAGAGGGTTCGTGTCTTGGACGAGAAGAAGAGCATCATTCGAATGTCGAAGAAAAAGTAATAGCTACTGGAGATTATGAAATTTGCCTTGCATGCATAGATATGTAATAATTAGAAAATACTCTCAAGAAAGTTATATTTGAGAAAACAAATTGCACTTATGTTATGTTTTCCAAAATCTTACTTACTTTGGCAGTAAGTTTCGAGATGTGGCATCAAACACAATTCACAATATTTATGGATTCTTGATTGGTATTCTTCATCTCGATATGAAATACAGAACAATGATCAAATGTATTCAATAGCATGATGTCAGTTTGTTTTCATTATTTGAATAAACCGACAGACAAAGCTTTTAGTGACAAGATTTTCTCATAAAGAGAGTCTCATTAATGACGTCTTTGAATTTTCACAAGTATTTTGCCTATAAATCTAATTTTATTAGTAGAGCAATTGTAGCTGGCCTAGTGGCCACGAGAGAAGGACCTAGTCCATTTCTGTCTAATGCCAGTGACTCTACTTAGTCAGTTACAGCTATGTCCACTTAAAACAAGGAGCACAGAATCTGACCTACAATTGTATTTATTAACAAATTTTCAAAAAAACTACACAGTGTGTTAGCTTCTCATTGATGGCTTACAGCACTTAGATCCATTTAAAGAGATCTGTAAAAAAAAAATGAAAAAAATATACTATAGCAAAACCACAAAACGAGAAACATGAAACCTTGAGGTGGAAACACTGCAGTAGGCCTGTTGGCCCATACTAGAACATAAGAAAGGAGACAGTGGCGGAGGCCTGTTGGCCTATACTAGCAGGTCCTTTAACAATTCATCCAATAAAACAAAACATTTGCCCAACCCAATTTTTCAATGCTACATAACGAAATAAGCTCTGATGTGCATATGTAAGTCATCACTGAGCTAAATACAGGTCACCTTGAGCTAAGTACATGGTTTCCTTGGATCTAAGTAAGGTCACGTCTGACTAAGTACAGGTAACGTCTGAGCAGGTCACCTCTAAACACTTTTCAGACAAACTGATATTTTAGCTAAAATTCATGAATTTTCAAAAAATTTTTTTTATCAGAATGCTGATGGAATTGATTTTTACGCTGAAAGTAACTTAATTATGACATTTTAGTGTATTTATTGAGGCAATATATATTTTATGTTGAAAATCCATGTATTTTAAGTAAAAGAAGATTTGTGTTGAAAAGTGCTCAAATCCTCCAAATCGTTGAAATATGCAGTTAAAACATTCATTTTACCTATTTTTCGATTTTTCATGCTTTGCGTATTTTTTAAAAAAACATAATGAAATTTATGACATGCCTGATAATATACGAAATACAATGAAGCATGAAAAAAACGAAAAATATGGTTTAAAATGATGGTTTTACTGCATATTTCGCGATTTGTGAGGATTTTGTGCACTTTTCACAGAACCTTTCTTTTTAGCTAAAATACATGGAATTTTCATATTTAAGTTACTTTCAGGCATAAAATTCAATTCCATCAGCAATTTGATAAAAAAAGTTAGAAAATCCATGAATTTTAGCTAAAAATATTAGTTTTCGTGTTGAATAGTGTTCTAAATGCCTATAAAAATCGTGAAATATGCAGTTAAAACCATCATTTACCATATTTTCCAATTTTTCATTTCTTTTGGTATTTTTAAAAAAAATATGAGATATATGAACGCCTGCAATTAACTTGAATAGCTGAAGGCATTGAAAAAATGAAAAATATGTTAAAATGAGTTTTTATGCCGCTTTATTTCGAACGAATTGCGGTGCATTTAGAAGCATTTTAGCAATCTGATAAAAAAGTTTGAAAATCATTGAATTTAGCTAAAATATCTGGTTTGTATGAAAGTGTTGTTAATGCTAAAAATCGTCGAAATATGCAGTAAAAACATCATTTTAACCTATTTTCGATTTGTTCAATGCTTCAAAGCTATTTTCTTATATTTCAGCCATTTCATAATTTCATGTATTTTTTAAAAATACCAAAAGCATTGATACAAAAAAAAGTAAAAAATGGTAAAATGATGTTTTACTGCATATTTCGACGATTTGGAGGTTTTGGAGCACTTTTCACACTACTTTCTTTTAGCTAAAATACATGGATTTCACACTTGAAATTGATTATGACTCAAATACTATACTAAAATATCATTTTTAAGTTACTTTCAGCATAAAATTTCAATTCCATCAAGCAATCTCTGATAAAAAAAATTTGAAAATCCATGAAATTTTGCTAAAATTATAGGTTTTGTCTGTAAAGTTGTTCTAATGCTAAAAATCGTCGTAATATGCAGTAACAACATTCATTTTACCCTATTTTTCGAAATTTTTCAATGCTTCAGTTATTTTCATTATTTCAAGCATTTCATATATTTCATTATTTTTAAAAATACCCAAATGCTTTGAAAAAAATCGAAAAATATGGTAAAATGATGTTTTACTGCATATTTCGAACGATTTTTGCATTTAGAACACACTTTCTGGACAAACCTGATATTTTAGCTAAAATTTCATGGGATTTCAAATTTTTTTATCATGAATTGCTGTGGAATTGATTTTATTGCTTGAAAAGTAACTTAAATATGATATTTTAGTGTAGTATTGAGTCAATATATATTTCAAGTGTGAAAATCCATGTATTTTAGCTAAAAAGAAAGGTTTGTGTGAAAAGTGCTCAAAATCCTCCAACCGTCGGAAATATCGTAAAACAGATTTTTCGATTTTTTCAATGTTTTGGTATTTTTAAAATATATATGAAATATATGAAATGCTTGATATATATGAAATAGCTGAAGCTATGATGTTTTGCCGCATATTTCGGCGATTTCGAGCATTTAGAGCACTTATAGCAATTCTGATAAAGAAGTTTGAAAATCCATGAATTTTAGCTAAAATATCAGGTTTGTCTGGAAAGTGTTCTAAATGCTATAAATCGTCGAAATATGCAGTAAAACATCATTTTACCTTATTTTTCGATTTTTTCAATGCTTTTGCTATTTTTAAAAATACGTGAAGCATTGAAAAAACGAAAAATATGGTAAAATGATGTTTTGCTGCATATTTCGACGATTTCGAGCATTTAGAGCACTTCTAGCAATTCTGATAAAAGTTTGAAAATCCATGATTTTTAGCTAAAATATCAGGTGGTTCTGAAATGTGTGTTCTAAATGCTATAAATCGTCGAATCATGCAGTTTTTTTAAAACATCATTTACCATATTTTATAATTTTTTCAATTGCTTAATTGTATTTCGTATATTTCAGGCATTTCATATATTTCATATGTTTTTTAAAAAAATATCAAAAGATTGACAAATCGAAATAAATAGGGTAAAATGATGTTTTGCCGATATTTCGACGATTTCCAGCATTTAGAGCGCACTTCTAGCAATCTGTTAAAGAAGTTTGAATAATCCATGAATTTTAGCTAAAATATCGGTTTGTCTGAAAAGCTGTTGTAAATGCTATAAATCGTTCGAAAATATGCAGGTAAAACATCATTTTACCCTATTTTTCGATTTTTCAATTGCTTCTGCTATTTCATATATATCAAGCATTTTCATATATTCATATATATTTTAAAAAAATACCAAAAGCATGAAAAAATCGAAAAATATGGTTTTTTCTGCATATTTCGACGATTTGAAGGATATTTTTGAGCACTTTTCACACAAACCTTTCTTTTTAGCTAAAATACATGGATTTTCACACTTGAAATATATATTGACTCAATACTACACTAAAATGTCATATTTAAGTTACTTTCAGCATAAAATTCAATTCCATCAGCAATTTGTAAAAAATAAAATTCTGAAATCCTGATCTTAGCTAAAATATCAGTTTGTTCTGAAAAGTGTGTTCTAAATGCTAAAAATCGTCGAAATATGCAGTAAAACATCATTTTACCATATTTTTCGATTTTTTCAATGCTTTTGGTATTTTTAAAAAATATATGAAATATATGAAATGCTTGAAATATATGAAATAACTGAAGCATGCCCCAAATCGAAAAATAGGGGAAAATGATGTTTTTCTGCATATTTCGACGATTCGATTTTTAGCATTTAGAAACACTTTTTAGACAAACCTGATATTTTAGCTAAATTCATGGATTTTCAAATTTTTTTATCAGAATGCAGATGGCCGAATTGATTTTATGCTGAAAAGGAACTTCTTTAAATATGATTATTTTAGTGTAGTATTTGGTCATATTATTTCAAGTGTGAAAATCCTGTATTTTAGCCTAAAAAGAAAAGGTTTGTGTGAAAGTGCTCACAAAATCCTCCAAATCGTCTACGAATATGCAGTAAAAACATCATTTTTACCTATGTTTTTCGATATTTTCAATGCTTTTGGAATTTTTAAAAAAATACATGAGGTGACCTGTATTTAGCTCATGTGATGACGACCTAGGCACATCAGGAGCTTATTTTTATGTAGCATGAATATGGGTTGGGCAAATGTTTTGTTTTGGGATGGGAAAAATTGTAAAGGACCTGCCTAGTATAGGCCAACAGGCCTCTTCCATGTTCTTCCTTTCTTATGTTCTTAGTATGGGCCAACTCGGCTACTGCAGCGTTTCCCCTCAAGTTCTCATGTTTTCTTTTGGGTTTTGATATAGTATATTTTTTCTTTTTTTTTTTTTACATATTCTCTTTTTAATGATCTAAGTGCTGTTTCATCATTGAAGCTAAACACTGTGTAGTTTTGAAATTTGTTAGATTAAATACAAGAGTGTGAGTTAGACATGAATAGCTTGCGATTGTAGGTCAGATTCTGTGCTCACTTGTTTTAGTGGGATATGTGCTGTAACTGACTAAGTTGAGTCAATGGCATTAGACAGAAAGTGTGAGGTTCCTTCGTTGGCCACTAGGCTGCTACAATGCTCTACTAAAATATTAGATTTAGTGGCGAAATACTTGGAAATACAACGACGTCATTAATGAGAACTCTTTATTGAGAAAATCTTGTCACTAAAAGACTTTGTGTCGGTTGTCAATATTTATGAATACAAAACTGACATAATTGCTTTGTACATTTGATCATTGATTCTGTATTTATATCGAGAATGACGAAGTATCATCAAGAATCAATAAAATATTGTGAATGTCGTTTGCTGGCACATCTCGAAGACTTTCTGCCAAAGTAGAGATTTTTGGAAAAGTTAAACAGAACGTGGCAATAGTTTTTCTGCAAATATACTTTCTTGAGAGTATTTCTATTAGTACTATTTGCAAGGAAATTCATAATCTTCCATAGCCATTTGCTTTTTCTATCGACATTCGAATGATGCTCTTCTCTCGTTCCAAGACAACAAACCTCTGAAATTGACTATCCATCTTGAAGACTTGGGAACGACGATTGTTCCCTACCAAAAGGCAAGAAATTCCTATGAGCCTTCAGTAAAGTTCTTGTTTATAAGCACATTTCACCTAATACTTATCATTCACCTGACCAGTTACTCTCAAAAGGCACCTGACTTACAGAAGAAAATAAAGACTAGCATTCGTTCCTGTAATGACATAAGAAAGGAGGATCACTGCAGCCAGGCTGTTGGGTCATACTCGGCAGGTCCTTACAATCATCCCACTACAAAGCATTGCCAATTCCAATTTTCAATGCTCCCTAAAAAATAAACGGTCTGATAACACCTATCCACTCATTTGCAAGAGCCACTCAAATACAAGAGGTGTTTTCTGTAATAAGTTGCCATTGTGTAGCAGTGTATGGTATACATATGAGAGGTTGGTAGGTAGGACTCACAGGCAACAGTTTTTAGGCAAACTTTATTCCGAAAAAGTTCGACTTCAGAGTAGGCTTTCTTTCAGTCGAATACAGAAGTATAGGGCAGGAAACAGTAAAAATTTTAAGAGTTTTAAATAGTAATCATCCTTGATTCATAATTTAGATTGGAGAATTCAAGGGGATGGATGATTAATCGTCTTCATATCTTACTGTTCCGCCACTTTCTGTATTCGACTGAAAAAGCCTACTGTGAAGGCGATCGTTTCAAAAATAAAGTTGCCAAACTGTGCCTGTGAGTTTTACCTCCCAAACCTCTCAGTTTGTATCCCGGGAATGCAAACAATGGCATCTTATACAAAAAAACCCTCTTGTATTTGAGGGGCTTTTTCAATGAGGGATAGAGTTATAAAACCTTATTTTTTAGGGAGCATTGAAAATTGGTTTTGGCAAATGTTTGTTGGGGATGGTTTGTAAAGGCTGCTGAGTAGCCCCAAACGGGCCCTGCGCAGTGCCCCTCCTTTCTTATGTTTTTAAAAGGGAAACGAATGCTAGTCTTTATTTTCTTCTGTTAAGTAGGTGCCTTTAAAGTAACTGTCAGGTGTGATAAGATTAGGGGTGCTTATAAAGAAGAACTGTTATGAAAGGGCTCATGGAATTTTTCCCTTTTGTTTCAATCGGTCGTTCCCAGTTCTTAAGATGGATAGTCAATTTCAGAGGTTCTTTTGTCTTGGACAAAGAAGAGCATCTTCGAATGTCAAAGAAAAAGCTAAATGTATGGAAGTTTATAAAATTTTCCCTTTGAAGATATGTACTAATTGAAATACTCTCAAGAAAGTTTATTTGCAAAAAAAATTTGCCTTCGTTAACTTTTTCCCAAAAATCTTTATTTTGGCAAAAAGTCTTCGAGATGTGGAAAAAAACACAATTCACAATAATTATGGATTCTTGTTTGATATTTCATCTTTCGATATGAATACAGAACAATTCAAATGTATAAGCAGAGAGTTTGTTTTCTTAATATTGATAACCGACACAAAGTTTTTTGTGACAAGATTTTCTCAATAAAGAGTTCTTTAAATGACGTCTTTAAAATTTTTCCAAAGTATTTGCCAAAAATTTAAAACATTATTGAGAGATTGTAGCAGGCCTGGGGCCCCACGAGGGAAGCCTAGTCATTTTCGTCTAAGCCCTTGATCTATTAGTCAGTTACAGCTATCCACTAAAACAAGGACAAGAATTGACCTACAATCGCAAAACTATTCGGGGCTAACTCACACTCTTGATTACTAACAAATTTTTAAAATACACGTGTTTTTTGCTTCAAAGATGATACAGCACTAAAATCATTTAAAAGAGACTGTAAAAAAAAAAAAAAAATTACTATGCAAAACCCCAAAAGAAAACATGAGGGAAATTTAGGGGAACATGCAGTAGGCCTTTGGCCCATACTAAAACATAAGAAAGGAAAAACAGTGCGGGCCTTTGGCCTTACTGGGGGTTTTACAATTCATCCCAATAACAAAACATTTGCCCACCCCAATTTTCAATGCTACATAAGAAAAAAAACTTGTGTCTTGTAAGTCTTTTGAGCTAAAAACGGTCACGTTGAGCTAAATACAGGTACGTTGGCAGGTCACCCTAAGCAAAGTTACAGGTCACCTCTGAGTTAAAAAAGGGTTCTTCAAAGCTAAGTACAGGTCAATCTTTCTAAGTACAGTCGCATCTTGCTAAAAAACAGGTCCCTCAATCTAGAATAGAACAAATCAATCTTTAATATCACGACTTTCAAATTTTTCCTAACAAAAAATTTGCCAAAAATTTTTTTCAATGCTTCTCAAAAAAAGCTTGGGTAATTTATTTATCGGTTTTTAAACGTCAAATCCAATGCCTCTCCCTAATGTATTTACCAACCCAAATTTTAAACTACCCAAGGTTTTAGCGTAACAACTCTATATGTAGACCTTTTTTTTCCTAAATTCCCTATTTCAAACCCGTACAGCATTTTTGATGTTGTAAAAATACAGACAATATCAAAGTAAAAGCCATTTGCAACTAAATTAAATTTTATAAAGGTGTTAGTTGCACTTTTGTCCTTGTGTTTTTTTTTAAAAATAAAAAAGGAGGAAAAAACTGCACAGGCCTGTTGGCCCTACTAGGAGGGCTTTCAATTTATTCCCAAAAAACATTTGCCAACCCCAAATTTTTAATGCTCCCAAGAAATAAATTGATGTTAAATCCCACTCAAATCCAACCCCCCCCATCATGTATTTTTCCAAACCCAAATTTAAACTACCCAAAAATCCGCCTCAATAAACCCAACTAGGTAGTCTGTTCACTCATCTACTACCCTATTTCCAAACGAATATTTTTTCCATGTCCTTTCTAAAACTAAACTTATCTAATTTAAAACCATTCGCGGGTTTCTTCTTGGAGAGATATCCTCAAGACCTTTTTTAATTCCCCTTTTTTAAATACTTGGGAAACATAAGAAAGGAGGAAATTTGCATCGGGCTTTTTTGGGCCCCATACAAAGGGCATTTTTTTTTACAATTATCCCACTAAAAAACATTTGCCCAAACCCCAATACCTATCTTCCATTTATAAAACTTTCGATCAGGTCTCCCCCATTTTCGTCAAAACAAATAAAAATGTACAAAAAAGAGTCTTAAATTTATTTCTTCATAAGGAAGATTTTCAATGTTTTGTTTTAATTTGGGTCATCCTAGCTGAATGCTTCTAACGAATTTATGTCCATTCTGTAATATAGAGCCAGAATTGAGCGGGCATAATCTGGTGGGGCCCTTATAAATGATTATAAAGCTCCCCACATGACCTCGGGACGGGATATTCTTAAAAAAAGGGGGAATTCATCCAGGAAATTTTCCCCCTTTTAAAATTTATTCCTGACTATGGAACTGAACTTCTCCAATCTAAAAATCAAGTTGATGGGAGGGATTACATCGTTTTTTCATTCCCCTCTTTTCCCTTTGCCTATTTTTCTGAAATTTCGACTAAAGGGAACCCTTTTTTTTTTTTTAAATTTGTGAAGGCGATACGTTTGGGAAAAAAAGTTGCCTAACGGGTTCCCTGTAAATTTTTCCCATAAACCCCTCTCATATTGTATCCCAGACACTGCAACACAATGGCATCTTGTTTTTTAGGGGCTTTTGCAAATGAGGGGACAGGGTTTCAGACCTTTTTTTTTTGGGGGCTTTGAAAATGGATTTGGCAAAGCTTTTTTTAGTGGGTGGATTTTTAAAGGGCCTGCCGAGTATGACCAACAGGCCCGCAGCAGTGATCCTCCTTTCTTATGTTTATTAAAGGAACGAATGCTAGGCTTTATTTTTTTCGGTTTAATCAAATTGCCTTTTTAAGTAATGTCGGTGATGAAAAAGTATTAGGTGAATTTGTTATAAACGAAGAACTGTTACTGAAGGCTCATAGGGAAAATTTTTGCCTTTGTTTCAATCGGGGCGTTCCCCAAATTTTTCAAGATGGATAGTCAATTTCAGAGGTTTTTGGGCTTGGACGAGAAGAAGAGCTCAATTTTGAATGGGGGAAGAAAAAGCTAAATGCTATGGGAAAATTATGGAAAAATTTTCCTTTCAAGGGTTTTGTTTCTAATTGAAATACTCTCAAGAAAGTTATATTTGCAGAAAACAATTGCACTTTTTGGGAACGTTTTTCCAAAAATTTCTACTTTGGGAGAAAGGGGCTTCGAGATTGGCACAAACACAATTTTACAATGAGGAAATGGTATGGGGATTTCCCACAAGATGTGGAAAAAAAACACTTAAGTACAGTTTCCCCGGGCCCTTTTTAAAGGGGAAAATTTTTTGCCCCGAGTGGCTTCTTCAGTCCCCAATACAGAGAAAATAAGGGGAAAAAGAGAAAGAGGTAATCAGTCCCTCCAAAAATGGGGTCTGATGTGTGGGGGAAACGTTTCCCGAATAAAAATTCCCCTAAGCTGCAAAGTGTCCCCCAATCTTCAACTTGTCGGTTTTTCAAACCATTCATCACAACTGTCAGACACGGCAGCATCATGGGGTCCTTATTACAAAGAATTCTTCAACACTTGTTCAACCTTTGAACGAAGACCTACTTCGACTAGTGGATGGTACCACTATGACCCCGCCTCCATCTGCTTCACGTCACCTCACTACAGTATATAAGCCACGTCTACGGCCCTATGCTGTACATTCTACAAGATTGATGGACTGAACACATCGACTCCAGGTTGAGGGACTGATTACCTCATTCTCCTCCTCTCCTTACGCCTTCCTCTTTGTATTGGACTGATGAAGCCACTGTGTGGCGAAACGTTTCTGAATAAAGATTCCCATATGCTGCATAAGTGTCTCAATCTTCAACTTGTCGGTTTTTCAAACCATTCATCACAACTGTCAGACACGGCAGCATCATGGGGTCTTATTACAAAGAATTCTTCAACACTTGTTCAACCTTTGAACGAAGACCTACTTCGACTAGTGGATGGTACCACTATGACCCACGCCTCCATCGCTTCACGTCACCTCACTACAGTATATAAGCCACGTCTACGGCCCTATGCTGTACATTCTACAAGATTGATGGACTGAACACATCGACTCCAGGTTGAGGGACTGATTACCTCATTCTCCTCTCCTTACGCCTTCCTCTTTGTATTGGACTGATGAAGCCACTGTGTGGCGAAACGTTTCCTGAATAAAGATTCCCATATGCTGCATAAGTGTCTCAATCTTCAACTTGTCGGTTTTTCAAACCCATTCATCACAACTGTCAGACACGGCAGCATCATGGGGTCTTATTACAAAGAATTCTTCAACACTTGTTCAACCTTTGAACGAAGACCTACTTCGACTAGTGGATGGTACCACTATGACCCCGCCTCCATCTGCTTCACGTCACCTCACTACAGTATATAAGCCACGTCTACGGCCCTATGCTGTACATTCTACAAGATTGATGGACTGAACACATCGACTCCAGGTTGAGGGACTGATTACTCCTCATTCTCCTCCTCTCCTTACGCCTTCCTCTTTGTATTGGACTGATGAAGCCACTGTGTGGCGAAACGTTTCCTGAATAAAGATTCCCATATGCTGCATAAGTGTCTCAATCTTCAACTTGTCGGTTTTTTCAAACATTCATCACAACTGTCAGACACGGCAGCATCATGGGGTCTTATTACAAAGAATTCTTCAACACTTGTTCAACCTTTGAACGAAGACCTACTTCGACTAGTGGATGGTAACCACTATGACCCGCCTCCATCTGCTTCACGTCACCTCACTACAGTATATAAGCCACGTCTACGGCCCTATGCTGTAACATTCTACAAGATTGATGGACTGAACACAATCGACTCCAGGTTGAGGGACTGATTACCTCATTCTCCTCCTCTCCTTACGCCTTCCTCTTTGTATTGGACTGATGAAGCCACTGTGTGGCGAAACGTTCCTGAA
>NW_026495883.1:0-21018 GCF_026875155.1 Cherax quadricarinatus | reverse complement strand
AGGGGAAAGGGTTGAGTTCTAGAACTCGCAGGCCAGTGCGTTAACCCTCGCCAAATGGACTAAAAGTTTTCATCATGATTTTTTTTTTTCATCGTTTTGCGTACGTCTTAAATTTATCAAAAAAGAGGTTTACTTTAATTTTTCCAGGCTGCATAATATAAGAATGTTAACATACCTTTCTTTCATAAAAGACATTGTGATTTTTTTTTCATTAGGTTAGGTCAGGTTTCATCGGGAACAGGACAAGTTTTCCCTAAGCGGTCTTATCAAATGTGACCCGCCATGGGCTTTTGGTGGGTTGACTGGGGCCCTTTCCGCGGCTTACCGTCCCCCCTTTTTAAAAATTAGAAAAATTTTTTTAAAACCATTTTTTTGAGTTTATTTTTTTGTTTTCATTGTTAAAAAACTGTAATTTTAAAGGTAATTTTATCAGATGTTCTTAACCACAGCCTAGTTATGTACCCCAAAAATGCCAAAGGGGTTGCCCACTCTATTTTAACAAAAAGAATTTATGATGCGTCTACTGGGCCTCAAAGACGCCATCCGTTTGAGAAAATCCTGACGTATTAAATTTTTGTAAGGGGTGGGAAGGGCCGTGGTGTGCTGAGCGAGAAAGCGACGGTATGGGTTTAAGGGCAGAAAGGATGGTAAGGGAGAAACAAGTGAGGGAATAATGTGGGAATAAGGAATATATTAGGAAAGGCCAATAGGGGAGAAATAAGCGGGGCAGATAAAAGGGGTAGTGGGACGGAGGTGGGGGGGGGAAAACATGAGAGACAAAGAGAAAAAACGGGGGTTGGGAGGAAGATAAAAGGGGGGAAAAAACATACGGAATGAAGAGGGGGAAAAGAAGTGAGGAATGGCAGTGAAGGGAAAAAAAGGGGGAAATAGAAAATAAAGGGTTGTGGGGAAGAAAAAAAGGGAAAAAGGGAAAAGGGAAAAAGGGGGTGATAGGGGGTGGAGGAGAGAGAGGGGAAGAGAGAAGGGGAGAGAGAGAGAGAGAGAGAGAAGAGAAGAGAGGTGGCGAGATTGATTTTGAGTAAAAGCGTCTAGTTTTTTAGGGGCCAAAAGAACACTGGAACAAAAAGGGCCCAAAGAATTAAGTCTCAAAAAGGCTTAAAAAATAAATTAAATTTGTACTCTTTTCACTTCACTGTTCCAAAATAAATTCAAGAAATTTTACTTATTTTTCCCTTCTTTTTTTTTTTTAATATCTTGAACAAATCACTAGATTTTTATCAGAGTCTCTCCCCCAAAAAAATAAGGGGAAAAAAAGCACACAGTTTTCAAAAAAGTGACCATAGGCTGGCCACACACTTTACATTCGGGTTGACATCACGTGTGCTGCCAAACTGCCAAATACTGGTAACCAAAACCCTAACCCGGCTTCTACAATATTAAAGAGTCTGGTCACATTGCAAGCACTCCATTAACAAACGAAGTTTAGTTCATAGGGGTTATGATCTACTTAGACTTTAACAAAATTGAATTTCCTAAAAACATTCGGATTATTTATTTCTCTCCTTTATTATTCGAAAGCAGCACAGATTATCCAAATTAGTTTGAACTTTTTCAACAAGTGTTTTTTTTTTGGCATTAAAAAGAAATACACTGTTGATTAATCCATAACAATTGTACTTTAAATTCATTTTTCCCGAAATAAAAAGGCAGAGGGAGACAAGGGGAACAAATGATGTTGGAAAAAATGAGGGGGAGAGGAATTTTTGTTAGTGGGATGAATTGAAAAGGACCCCTTTTAAGGGGCCAACAGGCCTGCTCGTGTTCCTCCTTTCTTTGTTCTTATTTTCTAAACGAAGGGCAAAGAGGGTGAAAGGGAAGGGGGGGAAGACGAGAAAAGAAACATAAGGGGACGAGTTAAATTTTTGGGAATGAGAAAGAGAAGGGGGTTTGATGAAGTGGGATGAGGGAGAAGGGGAAAGATATGGTTTTAAAATAATGGAAATAATTTTTGGGAAAAGGAAGGAAGGGGGGGAAAGTAAATGGAGGGGTGCCGGGGGGGTGATTTAAGGGAAAGGGGGTGGAAATAAGGGAAAAAGGAAAGGGGGGGAATGGGTGTGGGGAGGGTGGCCCCGGGGGATGTTTTTCAAAGGTGTTTATGGGAGGGTGGTGGTGGGGCCCCTCTGGGACGTGGGGCCTCTATTTTTTTTAAGTGGTTGGGAGATTGGGAGTGGAAGAAATATAATAATATATTTAATTTTTAATTTTTAATATAAAATTAATATTTATATATTAAATAATTATTTTAAATATATATCGTGCCGTTATGTAAAATGGTAAATTAGAAAGAACTCTTTTAAATTTTAAGTCCTTCTAAAATTTTCTCTTATACGTTTGAAGATATTTTTTTTCTTTAAATGTTAATGTAAAAATTTTATAATTTTGCCCCAAAAAAGAACTTAGAAAACTTACCAAACCTTTTTTAAAACAAGAACAATTTAATTTTAGCCTAATCCAAAAAAAATTTTTTAGATACGCTTCAATAATTTAATACAAAACAAACACAGTGAAAATATTTTTTTCGTTAGGGTCAGAATTATTTATGCAAAATTTTTGCATACAAAAATTTTTCATTTGTCCTATATGGCGATGACGTTTCTATTTAACCATATATATATATATATATATATATATATATATATATATATAAATATATATAAATATATATATATATATATAAATTTGTGTTGTGTGGGTGTGTGATAAAAGGGTTTAAAAAACCGACAAGTTAAAGATGGACACTTATGCCATAGGGGAATCTTTATCAGGAAACTTTTCGCCACACAGTGCTTCATCACCCAAATACAAAGAGGAAGCGAAAGGGAGAGGGGAGTATGAGGTAATCATCCCTCACCCGGAGTCGATGTGTTCAGTCCATCAATCTTGTAAATGTACGCATATGGCCGAACGTGGCTTATATACGTAGTGAGGTGAGGTGAAGCAGGCGGGGGCGGGTCATGGTGGTACCTCCACTGTCGAAGTGGGTCTTCGTATTTTATATATATATATATATATAATATATATATATAATATATATAATAATTTTAAATATATATAAAATATATTTGTTGTGTTGTGTGTGTGTGGGGGTGTGTGTGTGTGTGTGTGTGGTGTGTGTGTATCACCAAATTTTACTCACCTAATTGGGGTTGCGGGGGTCGAGACTCAGCCCGGGCCCCCCGCCTCTTCACTGTCGTACTGGGTCCTCTCCTCTCTCTTCCTGAGTTTTGGCATCCCTCTTCTTAAAAGTATGTATGGTTCCTCCCTCCACTACTTCACTTGCTGGCTATTCCACTTGCTGACAACTCATGACTAAAAAAAAAATTTCCTACGTCCCTGTGCCCGTCTGATTTCACTTCCAGTTTCCCCCTTGCCCGTGTCCCCCCTGGAACATCCTATCTTGCCCACCTTGTCTATTCCCCCAGAATTTTGATGTCGTTATTTCTCCCCTGCCCCTTTCTGCCCTCCATGTCGTCAGTCCGTTTCCCTTAACCTTTCCCGTACGCATTCCCTTCGCTTGGGACTAGCCTTGTTGCAAACCTTTTGTACTTTCTCTAACTTTTGACGTGTTGACCAGGTGTGGGTCCAGACTGGTGCTGCATACTCCATAGGGGCCTAACATACAAGGGTACAGTGTTTTAAACATTCCTTTTTAAAGGTAGGGGGAACCATTCTCTCTTTGCCAGGGCCCAATGCTGCAGCTTTATTTGGTTGATGTGTCCCTCCGGGATGTGCTCGGTGTTATGGTCACCCCAAGGTTTTTTCCCCCGAGTAGTCTGTAGCTTGCCACCACCCCTATACTCTTCTGCGGTCTTCTTTGCCCCTCCTAAATCTTCAGATTTGCTTTTGGCTGGTTGAATTCGAGAAGCCAGTTATGGACCACATGTCCCCCTGTCCAGGTCTCTTTGTAGTTTTGCCTCATCCTCGTCCGATTTAATTCTTCTCATCAACTTCACGTCATCGCAAACCCGGGCCCACTTCAGAGTCTATTTTTTTCCATCATGTCTTCACTATATCAAAAAAGCACTGGTCCTAGAACTGACCCCTCTGGCCCCCCCCGCTCGTCGGGGCCCACTGTGATACTTTTTTCACGTACCATGACTCGTTGCGTCCCCCTTTTCAAATTTCCAATCCATTGCAGTCCCCCCTTTTACATGCGCCTGATCCTCTAGTCTGCATAATCTTTGTGGGGAACTGTGTAAGGCCTTCCTGCGTTAGGAAAAAAGCAATCACCCCCCCCCTCTCTCGTGTCCTTTCTTCTGTTACCTTGTGATAAAACTCCAGGAGGTTTTTTGATACAAGATTTCCTTCCTGAATCCATGCTGGTTTTCATTTATATCTTGTTCCTTTCCAGGTGTTCGACCACTCCCCCCTGAAAAATTCTCCATGACTTTTCCACAATACATGTCAGAGACACAGGTCTGTAGTTTGTGCCTCGTTTCTGTTTCCTTTTTTTAAAAATGGGGACTACATTTGCTGTCTTCCATTTCTAGGTAGTTGCCCAGTTTCAAGGGGTGTGTTAAGATTTGGTTAGAGGCACCACAGCATCTCCTCCTTCTCTAAGGACCAATGGGAGAAGTTTCCGGTCCCCGCCTTTGAGGTTAAGGTCACTTAAGAGCTTCTTCACCTCCCCTCAGTTGTTCGTTTGTCACCAAAACTTGTTTGAAAATTCCCCTTGATTCCCCTTTTGTGCTGTCTTCCCCCAGCCCTTCCTGTCTCTACTGTAAAAACTTCCTTAACTCCTGTTCAGCTCCCCACATACCTCCTGACGTTTCTTGTGAGTTCTCCACCTTTGCCTTAATTGATCACCCGGTCTTTGCTGTTGTCTTCCCCCATGTGGGATAGAAAAAGTTTCGGGTCGTCAACTGATTTCGATGCTATGTCATTTTCATCGTCGCTGGGCCTCCCCCCTTACCTGTGCATACTCATTCCGCTCTGCGACTGGGCTCCCTATTTTCGTGTGTTCTCTGCCTTTTGTACTTTTTCCATTCTCTATTGCACTTTTTTTTTGCCCTTTTTACACCGTCGGTAAACCAGGGGGTCGTTCGGTCTTCCCGTTTTTTACTGTTGCCCTTGGGGAAAAAACCTTTTCCCCTGCCCCTTGCATTTTGTTGTTACTATTCCCTCTTTTATTTACTGGGTTTTTCCCGCCAGTTCTCTGTCCCACTGGACCTCCCCAGAAGTTCTTTAACCCTAGTAGTCCCCTATTTTATTCGGCTTTTCCCATTCAACCCTGTTTTCTCCACTTGCAGCTCTACTATGTATTTAAAGCCGAACCCCGTTTCGCTAGCTCCAGGGGACCTCATATTGATGCCTCAATTCTGACTGCCCAGGGTGAACACAAGGTCCAATCTTTCTGTATATCCTCCCCCTCCTTGGTAGTGTCCTTAACAAGTTGGGGCATGAGGTTTTCCAGCACCACCTCCAACATCCTGGGTCCCATTTTCGGGACCCCCATGTGGCCCAGGGTTTTTCCCCTAATCCCCCTTTTGGTGTTGTATACACACACACACCAAAAAAATAAATCCATAAATTTTTCCAGTCTTTGAATACTAGACAGTAATCTAAGCTCCCCGATTTTTACCCAGAAAGAATGATTTTTAAACTATTTTGTACAAAATAATGAATAAGTAACAAAAAAAATCATAAATAATCGCAAAAAATTCATGGCGCTTAACACCAGCGGGAAAGGTAAACCCACGTGCATAAATTATCATGGGGGGAAAGCTAAACCATTAGGGATTATACGCGATTATTTTGGATGTCGAAGGCATTCAAACTCATTCAGGGGAAATGGAGCTCAATTTCAATTCCATAGATCAAGAGCCCGACCCTATCAAGGAAAACCCCACTAGAGTTCTGGAATGGGAAAGGATGAGGCGGGTGGGACCAGTAGGCTAATTTTTCTTTTATCACAAACTCTCAGCAATATATTTTTACTTTCCTCAAATGATATAACGCTTGAGTGGCCGGGCGTAGCACGTTGGGTTTCAGGTCTGTGTCCGTGGGGTAGCACAAGCTTTCAGGGCTGGGTCCGTGGGGTAGACTATGGATTTAGGTCGGGGCTGTGGCGTAGCACTATGGCTTCGGGCGGGTCTGTGGGGTAGCACTATGGCTTTTAAAAGGGCAGGGTCAGTGGCGTAGCACTAGGCTTTTAAAGGGCGGGCCGTGGGGGGCACATGGCTTTAAAAGACAGGGGCCGTGGCAATAAATAGGCTTTCAGGTCAAGTTGTGGCGTACACTATGGGTTTAAAGGTAGGGGCCCCGTTGTAGTACTTGCTTTGAGTTCAGGGTCCGTCGTAGTACTATGGGTTGAGCTCAAGGTTTGTGCTGTATACTATTTTTTGAGCTGAAGGGCCGTGCTGTAGACATTTCTAAGCTGAAGGGCCGTGCTGTATTTCTAGGGTTTTAAACGAAGTCCTGCTGTAGTACATGGGTTTGAGCTAAGGGCCGGCTGTAATACTTGGTTTAGAGCGAAAATCCCTGCTGTATAAATAGGGTTAGAGCTCAGGGGCCCGGGGTGTAGTCATGGTTAAGCTGAAGTCCCGTCTGTAGTACATGGCTTAGAGCGAAGGTCCGTGCTGTAATACATGGTTCAGAGCTGAAGGTCCGTGTTGTATACTATGGTTTAAGCTGAAGGGCCGGCTGTGGGACTATGGTTTAGAGCGAAGGTCCGTGTTGAGCTATGGTTTTTGAGCTGAAGGTCCCTGTTGTAGTACTAGGGTTTTTGAGCTGAAGGTCCCCGTTTTAGTACATGGTTTAGAGCTGAAGGGCCCGTTGATAAAATGGTTTAGAGTGAAGGTCCCCCGTTTTAGTACTATGGTTTTTGAGCTTAGGGTCCCTCTGTATACTATTTTTAGATGAAGGCCCTTTGTGTATATGGTTTTGAGCTTAGGGGCCTGCGGTACTATGGTTTTGAACTGAAAGGGCCCTGCTGTAGTACTTGGTTAGAGCCCGGGGCCCTGCTGTAGTATGTGGATTGCAGCTGAAGTCCGTGTTTAGTATAGTTGGTTTAGACTCAGGGTCCGTGCTGTAGTACCTATGTTTAGGCCAGGGGCCGTGCTGTACTCCTACAGAAGAGCCCTTCACTCAGATAAGTGTGAGCGTAATTTTGGCCTCGATAGAGAGAAATCTTGTGGGGAGTGTGCACAATAAAACAAAAAACCTACCCCCTACAGTGCATGATAAAAAAAACAAAACGTGTCCGTGTGCATGTTTCAAAACAGAGATTTGCTGTGTATTTTTTTGGATTTTTTCCTGGGTTTTATTTACAGTTTCTTCATTCAATTGATAGAATGAAAGATAAATTTTGAGAAAAAGAGGTGATTTTAATTGGTTTGAGGAGAGGAAGTAGCTTGAAATTGAGCTCAAAGTAACAGAAAATTTTGATTTTGTCAAAATTCCAGAGAACACTTCTCACGTCATATCTAATACTGTCCCCGGGGCCGGGCTAATACGTGTTGACATTATTTATCATTTTCAATTACAAAATCCGTTTCCGCTAACATAGGATACTACTTATTAAATATAAAATCAATAAAGTTAAAACATAAACATAAATTTTTTAAAAAGAATGGAAAAAAATCACTAATTTAATTTGCGTCGTAGCCGTAGTCACTTTTACTTCCACACATGAAACAGTAAATAGAAAAAAACCGCCCCTCACAACAAAAACAGCTGCAGCACACGCTGAGAAAAAAATGTTGACTGGGATTACAGATTTAGAATAAATCCTGTAAACGGAAGTTAAGCAAAACATGTGGTTTTTTTTTTTTAATTTTTAGTATCAGCGCGTTTTACCGCCTGTTGCCCCAAATTTTAAAGATTTTAAAGGATTTCAGAGAAAATTTTTTCTTTTTAGTGGGGTTATGGATTTTTTTGCAACTTATCCAGTTAGAACTCTGGCGCTTGACACCCGTTGCGTCTGTTCGTTGTAAAATAATGTATTTAAATGTAAAAATTCACAGCGAAATAGGAAATAAAACCTGTTTCTTTTAGAGAAATTATTCCTGGTTTTAATAAGTTAAATTTGCCGAATAGGCAGGGATATAAATAGTTTATTTTTTTGGGCCAAAGATAACTTTAAAAACCTCAAATTAAAAATCGTAATTTATATTAGCGCACCACAGGTCATTTTACATTTATTTTTAAAATTTTTTAAAATATATAATATGTTTTTTTTTCGTTATGCTCAGATTGATTTCCGCAAATTTAGGGTAAACCAAATTTCATTTTCCCAAATTTGTAAAAAATAGTTTTAGAGAAAGGAGAGAGATAGAGAGATTATGGTTTTCTTTTTTTAAACCTGCCCAAAAAGTGAATTTTTCCCCCTTTAAAACACAACAGGGGAAGGGCGACAAAGCTGTTCATCTTTTGGATACCCAAGTCCGTTTTTCCCCCCCCACTTGCGTCAGTGTTATTCGTGAGATCTTTGGAAAAAAAACTTTTTGTCCTTTTTTATTTTTGGGAAACCGGATCAGCAAACAATTACATCCCAGGATGCATTCCTCACTGGTGCCTGTCCCTTCCTAAGCTAGCTTTTTTTCCCCAAAAAAAAAAAAAACAAAAAACGTATTATAAAAGGGGTAAAATCCAAATTTTGGCAGTCTTATTTTTGGCAAAAATAAAAAAAAATAATTGAAGTATTTTTAATTTAAGTGAAAAAATTGAAAGGGGGTGAGGTGAAGGGGGTTGAGGTGGGAAATTAAAAATTAATAAAATTTGAGGGGGTTGATGTAAAGGTGAGGTGGGGGAAGGGGGGTTATAATAATTTGGGGGTTGAAGGTGAGTAAATTTTTAGAATAAATAAGGGATTTTTTTAAAGGTTTGATTTAAGGTGAATTTTGAAGGGTTTGATAATTTATGAAAATTTAATTTAGTTTAATTTTGGGGTTTGGAAGGGTTTATTTGAATTTAATTAAAGGGTTTGGGTTTAATTTAGGAAATTGAGGTGTTTTTTTGGGGTGAAGGTGAAAAATTTTTTTTTAAGGTGAAATTTTAGGAAAAGTGAGTTTAATTTTTGGGGTTTTTGAAGGGTTTGGGGTTTTTTGAAATAATTTTTAAGGGGGGTTTAAAAGGGGTTTAATTAATTTTGAATTTTATTTTTTTTGGGGTAATTTGAGATAAGGGGGTTTTATTTAATTTTTTTAGGGTTAAATTTTTTTTTAATTATTTAATTTGGGGTAAATTTGATTTTAAATTTATTTAATTTAATTTTTTTAATTTTTATTTAAGGTATAATTTAATTTTATTTATTTTTTTTTTTAATTTAATTTTGAAATTTAATAAATTAATTTTTTAATAATTAATAATTATAAAATAATTTATAAATTAATAAATTTATTTAATTATTAATTTTAATTTTAATTTATTTAATATTAAATTTAAATTAAAATATTTTAAATTTTAAATTATTTGAATTTTAAGGTGAGGTTGGTGAATTAAGTCGGGAAAAGTTATGAAAAGGGGGGTAAGGGTATGAAAATTTTTTAATTAAAAAATTTTTATTTTTTTTGAAATTTTTTTAATTTTAAGGGTTTTTTTTAATTTTTGAATAATTTAAGGAATGAATTGGTTTAATTTATTAAAGGTTAAAAAATTTTTTGGGGTTAAATTTTATTTTATTTAAAGGTTTTAAATAATGATGATTTTAATTTAATGGGGTAAGTAATGTCCCTAATTAATGTTTTTTTATAAATTTATATATATTTTTAAGGGTTTTTTTAATAAAATAATTAATAATTTTGATTTAAGAAAAATTTTGATGGGGTAATTAATTAATTTTTTAAAGGGGGGTTTGAAGGTTTTAATTAGGTAATTAAAATTTTTTTAATTATTTAAGTAAATTAATTATAATTAATTTTTAATATTTAATAATAAAAATTAATGATTAAGGTTTTTTTAAAAATTTAAAATAAAATTAATTATTTAATTTGATAATTTATTTAATTATAATTAAAAATTTTAAATTTTAATAATTAATAATAATTTTTTTGATTAATTAGGTAAAGGGGGAATAATTGATTTAAGGGTGAGTAAATTTAGGTAAGGGTAAATATTTTTTTTTTTTTATAAATAGTTTTAAATTATTAATTTTTTTTATTAATTTATTGAATTTAATTTAAATTTATTTAAGGGTAGGTAAATAATTTTAATTTAAAAAAAATTTTTTTTATTTTAAGGTGAATTTATAATTTGGGTTCCTTAATTTTTTAATTTTTTTTGAATTTGATAATATAAAAGAAGAATTATTTAATTTAATTTAATTTAATAATTATTTAATTATTAATAAAGTGAATTATAAATTAATAAAAAAATATTTAATTTAGAGGGTTTTTATTTAAATTAAAATAGTTTAATTTTTATAATTAAATTTTTTAAATTTTTTAAATTAAAAATTTTAATTAAATAAGGTTTTAATTAAAATTAATAATTTTTTAATTGGGGTTAATGAATAAGGTTTTTAATAATTTTTTTTTTATTTAAAAGGTTTTGTGAGGGGTGGGTTTTAAATATTAAAGGTGGGGAAGGAATTTTTAATGGGTGGGGAAGTGAAATTAATTAAAGGTAATTGGGGTAAGGTTTTGACTATAAGGGTAATAATTGAGGGTGAGTTGAAGGTGAGGTAAAGGGTTGGGAAAAGGAAGGTGAGGTCCCGGTTGAGAGAAGGGTTTAGGGGGAAGGTAAAGGTAAAAGGTGAAAAGGGGATTTAAGGTGGGGGAAAAGGGGTTTTGGGGTGGGTGAGTAAGGGAGGTAAAGGGAGGGAATGAAAAAAGGAGGTGAAGGTGGGGTGGGGATAATGGGTTTAGATGGGAAGGTGTGGGTGAGAAAAGGTGGGGTTGAAGGTGGGTAAAGGGGGGGTAAAGGTATAGGTGAAGGTGAGGTAAAAGTGGGTAAAGGTGGGGTAAAAAGGTGAGGTAAGGGGAAAAGGTGGGGGTTAATATAATTTTGGGGGAAAGGAAGGTGGGAGGGGTAAAAGGTGAGGGGTAAAGGGGGGAAAAAAGGGTGGGTGGGTTAAAATGGAAGGGGGGGGAAAGGGGGGGAAGGTGAAAGGGGAAGGGGGGACGGGGGAAGGTGGATAAAGGTGAGGTAAATTTGATTTGAAGGTGAGATGAAGGTGGTGGGTAAAGGTTTAAGGGTAAATTAATAAAGGGAGGTGAAGGTGAGAGGGAAGGGGTAAGGGAAAGGGGTGAAGGTGGGGGGTTAAAGGTGGGTAAAATTTTTGAGGTGAAGGTGGGGTGAAGGTAAAGGGGGTTAAGGTGGGTAAAGGTGGGTGAAGGTGAGGTGAAGGGGGAGATGAAGGGGTTGGGAAGGGGGAAATTTGAGTAAATTGATGAAGGTGGGGTTTAAAGGTTTGGGGTGAAGGTGAGTTGAAGGTGGGGGTTAAAAGGGTTGGTTGAAGGTGAGGTGAAGGGGGAAAATGAAGGTGATTTAAATAGGGGGGTGAGGGATTGGTGATAAAGGGTTTGGGTGAAGGTGGGGTAAGGTGAGGTAAAGGGTGAGATAAAGGTGAGGTGGGGGTAAATGAAGGTGAGGTAAGGTGAAAAGAAGGTGGGGGTGAAGGTGAAAATGAAGGTGAGGTAAAGGGTGGATGGGGTAAGGTAAAGGGTTTGAAATGAAGGGAGGTGAAGGTGGGGTGAAGGTGAGGTAAAGGTGAATGAAAGGTGGGGGAAAGGGTGAGATGAAGGTGAGGTAAAGGTGAGATGAAGGTGGGGGAGGGTGAGGTGGAAGGGGGTAAAATTTGGGGTTTGAAGGTAAAGGTGAAGGAAATTGGGGGTGGGGGAAAAGGGTTTTGAGATGAGGTAGGTGAAGGGGGAGATAAAGGTGAGGTAAAGGTGAGATGAAGGTGGGGTAAATTTTTGGGGTTAAGGGAGGTAAAGGTGGGGTTGAAGGTGAGATGAAGGTGGGTTGAAGGTGGGGTAAAGGTGGGTTTAGGTTTGGGTAGTGGGTGGGGTTGGAAGGTGGGGGAATAGGTAAATGGGGGAAAGGTAGGTAAAGGGAGTGAAGGTGAGGGAAGGGGGAGGTGAAGGTGGGTAAGGTGGGGTTTAAAAGGGAGGTGAAGGTGAGGTGAAGGGAGGTTTAAGGTGAGGGGGAAGTAGGGTGAAAGTGAGGTAAATTTGGGGTGAAGGTGAGGTAAAGGTAAGGAAGGTAAAGGTAAAAGTGGGGTGAAGGTGGGTAAAAGGTGAGGTAAAGGGGTAGGTGAAAGGGGGAAGGTGGGGTGGGGTTTGAAAGGTAAAGGTTTTGAAGGTAAAAGGATAAGGTGAGGTAAGGGTAAATTAAAGGTGGGTAAAGGGTTTGAGGTAAAGGGTGAGGTGAAGGTGAGGGGTGGGGTTAGGTGAGGTGAAGGGAGGTGAAGGGGGGTTTTAATAAGGGTAAAGGAAAGGTGAGGTTAAAAATTTAAGGGGGGGGGGTTTGAGTGAAGGTGAGGTTAAGGGGGGTTTAAAGGTGGGGTAAAAGGGTGGGGTTTAAAAAAAGGTGAGGTAAAAGGTGGGGTGAAGGTGAGGTAAGGGTGAGGGGGAAGGGGGTGCCCCTTAAGGTTTTCGCCTTTAATTTTAAAAGCTCCACACAAACAAATTGATAAGGTTTGATAAAGTGTAGAAAATTAATTTTCTACAACAAGTTCATTTGATAATTTGAAACACTCGAGTAAAAAATTTGGTATCTTTATTCTGAAGATGTCAGTGACTTCTACATTTCCAAAATGCAAAGAACGGTGGAAGATGGGGTTTTTTTGGGGAATCAGCCCCTCAGAAGGGAGTCAAAAATTTTTCCCAGTCTATCAGTCTTGATAAAAGTACAGCATTTTTTGCTTACATCTGCAGATAGATAATTTTAAAACAGTGATAGGGTAAAGTCCCCCTTTTGGGAAGCCCCTAATAATGGAAACGGGTCATGGCTGGGTTAGGAAAAACTCGAAGAATTCTCGGGAACAAGATTCCAAGATTTTTGCTGATTTCTACGAATTTGAAAAAAATAGCTTTTAACTGACAAACTGATAATTAGGGGAAAATTTTTTCAAAATTTAAAAATTTCCCCAATCCCTTGCACGGGTGTTCAATTTTTAAACCTGTGGGGTTTTTAAAAAAAACCAAATTTAAAAAAGCCCCTGGTTTTTGTTTGAAAACAATACCTGTATTTTTTCCCCATTTTTTATTTAAAAATAGTTGCTAATCATTCCAAGTAAATCTGGGAAAATGTTTTTTGGGGGGGGGGGGTTTTTGGAGTTTACCAATTTTGAATCCCCCACTCCCCCGGAACCTAAGGTTAACCTTTTTACTGACCTTGAGAATAAAAGGGTTTTTAAGGTTTTTTTTCTGAGACTTCTTTTGGGTAGGAAAGCACACCTTTTATACCAAAAAAAAAATTTTAATTTCCCTTTTCTTAGGGGTTCCCCTTTTCTTCATTTTCCCAAAAATTTTGGAAGAGGAGGGACTCTCTCTCTTCCCCAAAAATCTTAACAAAAAAAAGGGTTCAAAAACTCTTACCGGGAAACAACCCCCATGGGAAGAAAGTCACATTTCCCAGTCAGATAACGGACGGGCTTTCCCGTTTACCCTTTTCAGATTCCCTTTCCCAGATTTTTTATACTTCTCCAATGCATCCAATTAGCTGGTAAAGGAAACCCCCAGGAACAGGGATAAATCGGGCAGTTGTAAAAAACCACAAGGGGCAGCAGGGGGAACCAGCATGTGGGATAATTCTCTCACAAAGACAAAAACTGTTTAAGATGTTGAATTTTAAAAAAATGGCGGCTCAAAAAAAAAATTGCCCCTTTTTGGGACCCCAAACTTTACAAGGGGAAGAACGGGCCCTTTCCAGTTTACTAGTGCGCATTTCTTGGCTCATTTTCCCCCCAAACAGATTCTTTTTTTCCCCCGGAAAGCCCCCCCACCTCCCCTTTTTTTACTTTAAAGTATAGGCTTAGCCCCGGCAAAGTAGGGGGTCAAACAGAAAGGGCTAAAATTTGTTTTAGTTTAAAAAATTTTGGGATGTTAAAGGGAAAATGAAGTCAAGACTTCAAACCCAAATCTTGGTAAAATACCCCAAAAACACTACTAAAGTCACCTTCAACTTCACAATGAGGGGGCCATTAATAAATTTACAAAAAGCAGAACAAACATTGACTGGGGAAAACTGGAGGAAAATCTATACAGATATTGCCCAATGTTTTAATAATTTTCTAAAAAAGCACTCGAGTAAAAATCTTGGTATCTTTATTCCCGAAGATGTCAGGTGACTTCTACAGTGCACGCCCCCAAAAAAATTAAACAGAAAGACAGCTAAAAGACTGAACCCGTCCCTGGGGTAACACCCCCGGGTTTTCAAAAACCCTAAAACAAAACAAACCCATATGAAAAAAAAGTAAAGAATGGGTCACATAACCCCAAAACCAAAAAAAACGTTTTTCGTCCGTCCTAAACCCCCTGATAAGAAAGGGGAAAAAATTTTTTTATTTAGAACAGGGTTATCCAACTTACGGGGGTGTATAAAAAAAACCGGAAAACCCTATCAGAAAATTTTGGGAAAAAAAAAGATATCACGACATAGCGAAAAAAAATTAGCAAAATCCCGTGAACCCCAACTCCCCCCAAAGAAACAGCAAACAGCTCAATTTATTTTTCTTTTCCCCCAAAAGGGTCCCAAAAACCCTTTCCAAAAAAATCCAAGCTCAGATTTCCCCACCCAAAAGACTACCCCACTGGCAACTACCCGAAAACACTGTTAAAAGCTCCCACTAACCCCCTACGAAGTCTCCCTTATTATCCCAAAGCCTGAAAAAAAAAGGGAGGGGATTTAAATACCCTTTTCACCCTTTATATACAAAAAAAGCGTCACAAGTAATATCACCCAAACATTGCAACACTCTTTAAAAAAAAACCAATTTAATCCTCCACCTTTCCCAAAAGTTCTCAAAAATAGGGAAGGGTCACCCCCCATCCATAAAGCGGAGACCAAAAAAGAGTTGAAAAACTATAGGCCCCAAAATCCAAAATTTCACCCCCTCTTTAAAAAATCTTCGAAAAAAAAAATTTTATAAACCGGGAAACTACTCCTACCTCATCTCCCCAAAAAAAATTTTCCAAAACCCCCCCCAAATTTTGGGTTCAGGCCTAATGAAAAAACTAATGATGCTATTTTCCATGTTTGGAAAATATATACACTGCAAAGAGAAAAAGAAGTCCCACTGGGGATCTTTATTGCTTACGTAAAGCTTTTGATACAGGTTTACCATGACTTGTTTGGGGAAAAATTTTCACACCCAGGGGATTAGGGGCACTCCCCCAACTACCTCAAGTCTTACCTCAGCAACAGAAAACCAATATTGTGTACGCAAAAGGGGGAAGCTCTTCCCAAAACCCAATTACCCGTTTTGGGGCCCACAGGGAAGTGTCCTTGGCCCTTCCTCTTTCCCCCTATAACCCTAAATTTAAACCCACCAAATGCTTTTGCCCCCCCCCCTTACTCCAAAACCCCCACTTTTTTTCAGGGTGACAAATACATACGTCTTTTTCTCACCCCAGCCCAGTCACGCTACCAATTTCTGTAAACACCGGGAATTTACAGAAAAAAATCACCTTTGGGTGGAAAAGGGCTAACAAACTTACACAAACATTGACAAAAACCCACTTTATTCAGTTTGGTAACAGACTACGAAAGTACCTCTTAAACCAAAAAACCCAATTAAAAAGGACACCTATCACAAAACTAACAGAGGGGAAAAAAACCCCAGGAATCCCCCTCGATAATAGACTAAATTTTTACACATTACAACAAAATTTCTAAAAAAATTTCCCAAACTGAGGCATTTTTATCGAAGATACCCGGGCTTTTCCACAGTCAGCCCTCCCGGCCCCTTTTTCACTCTCTTATTTTTCCCCCCACTCAAAATATGGAAAATTTTTTTCAGGGGCTTTAACAACAAATTTAAACCCTCTCGACCAAATAATTACCAAAAAAAGGCTTTCAGTTAAAGAAAAAAAATTCCCCCACTACAGGCAACCACTCCACCAAAATTCCCCCCCCCCCCCCCCCCCCCAAAACTTTAAACCCATTTACCATACAAAACATTTCCCTACTTAAATTTTTGCACCTATTTCCCTACATAGAACACTTAACTCTGATATTAAAACCCCCCCTCAAAACCCTCTCCTTGCCAAACCCCCAACAGAACACTTTTCCATAACACAAGGGGACAGATCCTCTTTGATTTCCCCTGTTTACTCACCTATGCCAAAAAAATCAAAGCACAAAAAGGCCCCTAAAAATTTTGGAATTCATTACCTGTAAATATAAAAAAAACACTACCGTTTTAAATTCAAATCTCTTCTCAAAAAATCACTTACCCCCTCAAAACCAAATAAAAAACTGAATAACTGAACCTTATAAAATTTTATATCCTATTTGTTACTCACAATTATAAACACACAAAATTTTAAAACCCAGGACCCAATCTAACTTAAATTTTTTTTTTTAAAAAACACTACCTAAAGGGAAAACTCCCCTTACTGAATGTACAACAATGCAAACAACCATATAAACCCGTCTTTGTAATACCCCAATTTTTGCTTTATGTTATCTGTTTTCAATAATGTTTTAAACACTAATTTTCAACATTGCTTAGTTAATTTTTTAAATTAATTTAAAACCAGCCCGTTTAAAGCTATGGATTAAGTGGCTTTGGCCTTTCTGCTCTTACCTTATGTTTTTTAAAACCCCTGTTTGTATGCTTTAAAAAACTAAATAAATAAATAAAATAAATAAATAAATAAATTAAAAGGGAAACCTTGTATAATGAAGTGTTTTAAACCCAAAAGTGAACCTCTAATCTTTATTACCCAGCTACCCGGCTATGCCCTCCAGGGTTTCCCGGGCGGAATAATTATTTCTCTGAAAGAGGGGGTTAGACTGATGATATGGGACCAAACTTTTACGTCGGGCCCCAGCTAAATCCTGCGTTTCATTTTAGTGGGAGGCCAGCCCTGTGGGTGTTGGTTTTTTCTAAGATCCCCGGCCAGCAGGTACAGGGGATTTGGCCCACCAGTATTTTTCCCTCTTTTCCCGTAGGTTTTGGAGATACATGAACCCTTTGGGGAAAAAATTGCCATGGGTTTCCTAAAAAAAAAGTGGGTTGGTTTTTTTTTGGGTCATCCCAAAACCCCCAGAGACCCCTGGGACAGTCATCATTTTCTTCCAGCGCGTCGGGTGGTGCAAACTAAAGAAAAGGGAAAGTTTATTTTCATCTTGGGTTCCCAACCGACGTTGGTGCCCTATACAGAGGTTTTAAAACTCTCAGTATTTTAAACACAGAAAAACCCGGTGATGGTGGCTAAAGCCTCGCTTCCACACGGAAAGGGCCCGGGTTTTGGATTCCCCGGGGGGTTTGGGAAAAATTTGGGCGTGTTTCCTTTCACCTGTTTTTCAGTAGGAAAATTTGGTACCTGGGTGTTAGTGAAATGGTAAGGGTCGCTCCCCGGGGGCCAAATTGAGGACCACAATGGAAACAAGTTACAGTCCTCGATGACTTTCCTGGGGTATCCTGGGCGGGTAACCCCCCCGGGGGTTTAAAAACCGGGAAAGGGAAAACTTTTCTTACCCTTTTTGCATTTTAAAAAACCCGAAATAAAAAATTTCATAGTACATATTTAAAAAGGGTGTTTTATATACGACGTTCAATTAAAAGTAAAAAATAACACAGAGAGGTTGGGGGGGTTGGTTTTTAAAATTTTTTATTTTTTTTTATTTAAAATTTTTAAATTTTTTAAAAAATGAATTTACTTTTTCCCCTTTTGTTTCGTTAAATTTTTAAATTTAAGCTAGCGTAGTTTCTTTAACAACAGTCTTTAAAATATAGTTAAAATTTTTTAGGGGGCTTTAAAATGATAACAAAGTGGCTTTTTGTAACCCCCAGAAAAGCGGTGGACTGGGAAACCCCGCCCGCATTTACTTTTTACTCTCACCAAAGGTCAACTTCCTTACACTCAACATCGCTATGCATATGTAAAGTCCCTTTAATTAGGGCTCTTTTGCTTTTTCCCGGGTTTTCTGCATATGACCAAAGCTTTTTCTGGAACCCGAATGTCATTTGTAAGCGGCACCTGCTTATACAACAAATGAATTTAAACCAGAATATTGGGACAAAGAGGGTTTTCCTCAGCCACCTGTGGTAAATTTCCTGAATATTGGGTTTGGGAAAATGGATTACTCCCTCTCCTCTAACGGAGTAAAAAAAATTACTTTTTATTTAGTGTGACTAATGATTTAATTTTTTTACACAAAAATCCCCCACAAATTTGGGAAGGGGGAGGAGCTTACGAGGGCGTTTCCGGTTTTGTGTATTTGTTCCAGTCAATGTAATTTTTTCCCTTTTTTGTTATTTATTTAAATTTTGTATTTTAAAAACCCTTGTGTGGGGATGAGGTCATGTATATTTATGTATACTTTGCTAAATTTTTGCCTGTTGTTTTAAACAGAAAGGGCAGGGGGGAAAAAAAAATGATAAAAAACATTATACTTCTTAAAAATGGATTAGTTGAAAAACATTGCGATTTCCGACAGTTCGTTTAAACAAAACCTATAGGCCCAAAAGATTTTGTGTAAATTTCCCCAATTTAACTTTATCAAATTTAAAATTTCCATTTTAGTGCTTTAATTTAAGTTAAAAATACTAGTTAAAAATCATCATGCCGTATGTAAATATTAATTTCCCCTACTGCAAAAGTGATCCCCTTAAAGTTTTATGGGTATTGGCAGGGGATTAAAAAAGCTTAGGGCGGGGCTATTACATCTTTTTTTTTTTTCTTTAACCCTTCATAAACTTGGAGGCCCTTGTCTACGCTATGCATATGGGGAAGGGGGTTTGGCGTTTAAAAGGACCGGGGTTTCTCATACCCCCAGGGGAAGCTTTTGGCTGGCGTCACCACGCTAACCCTTCTCTGTGGGAAAAATTTCCCCTCATTCCTGTTGTTCTTTTTAAAAACTGTATTGCTCCCGAGACCACGGAGACGGCGAAAGATTTTTTGACCTGAAGATTTCCATCCTCCATGCTTTTCTTAAAATTTTTGAGGGCTGCCTGCCGACCCGGGCCAGCCCAAAATTTTGGACCGGTTTTGCAGCCTGTTCAGTTCCCTTTTTAGTTCTGGGCCCGGTCTTCGTTTGAATGAATTCTTTCATCAAATTTTACATCATCTGCAAACAGGGGGCACTTTTGGGGTCCCTTTTCCTTTCCCTTTTTTGCGTTCATTTAAACCCCAAAAAAGCACTGGGGGGCCCAGGGCTGACCCCGTTTGGGCCCCCCCTCATCACAGGTTGGGCCCCCTCTGAAAACCCGCCAAATTCCACCCAAATCACTGCTGTGTTTTCCTTTACAATATTTCCTTTATTTCCCTTGTAATGCCTTCTTGTTATCCCCTGCCCGGGCCCCCGTTTTTGCACTAATCCTTGTTGGAACTGTGTCAAACGCCTTCTTACAGTTCCCAAGAAAATACAATCTACCTACTCCTCTCTCCCTTGTCCCTTTCTTTTTTCACCCTTTTCATAAACTCCTTAGGTTGGGGACAAAGGATCTCCCCTCCATTCTATTCAGATTGAGGACTGCCACACGACTTTAAGGTTTTAGGGACCTGTACTTAACTTTAATGGTACCCCGTACCCCTTTAAATCCCGTGAAAAAGTGTCTTGTTTTTCTCCCGTGGAGAACCCAAAATGCCCCCCATCGAGCAACTTTTTCCAGCCCCTTAAGGAAGAAATTTAGGGCAAACGAAGAAGGAGATACGGCGTTTTACCAGGAAAACAAAAAGGATTCGTAGTAATCCTCCCCGTTTCGAGCCTCAGGTCCCAAAAAGGGATCCCTGGGTTCCCGTGGCTGGGCAGCGGGGGCGACGAAGTTGACGATCAAGAAGACGAATGGAAAGCCAGAAACGATGAGAAGAGAAAGAGACTGCTGTGGAAACTCCCGTGGAAACCTCCAACGCATTCTCGGTGCTACCCGACGAATGTGAGTCTACTACTGGGATCGTCACGACGAACGACAACAAGGAAGGTAAGAATATTGTTGTTGTTGGGGATAGCCAGGTTAGATACATGGATAGGGCATTCTGCTTGAAGGACAGGAGTAGGAGACAAAGGGTATGCTTTCCTGGGGCTGGGATGGAGGACATTGTTAGCCGGCTTGACAACATCATGAATGGTAATGGGATCAATCCTATTATTTGCCTCAGTGCTGGAGGCAATGATGTAGGCAAGCGTAGAAGTGAGGATTTAGTTAGTAAGTTCAGGACAGCTATAGACATGATTAGGAAGAAGGGGGGGCGCCCTGTTATATGGCATTTTGCCAAGAAGAGGTGTTGGTAATGAATGGTTGTCCAGAGCAATTGGTATTAATTGTTGGCTGGATAAACACTGTAAGGATAATGCAGTACCATTCATTGACACTGGGACAACTTCTATGGCCGAAATGACATGTATGCCAGGGATGGGGTTCACTTATCCAGGGCAGGTGTGGGTTTTCTTGCTAACTCAGTTGAGGGGGTTGTTAGGACTTTAAACTAGGATTAGTTAGAGGTATGGGTTTAGAAATGATTAATAATGAGTATGGATATATTGACTTATGCTCTGATATTAAGAATCTTAATAGTAACTGTCATGGAGTAACTCTGGGTAATGATAATTTCAGAAATTGTGTAAAAACAAAGATGAATAGGAAAAATGTGCAGAAGAAAAAACATATGATGGTATTTTATGCTAACAGTCGAAGTGCAAGAAATAAATTTAATGAACTACATTTGGTAGCTGTGCTGGGAACTTTGATATCATTGCATTAACTGAAACGTGGTATGATTTAAAGAGTCGGGATATGACTGCTGAGTGTAATATTCAGGGATTTAAGTTGTTCAATGTGGATAGATGTAATGGGAAGGGGGGAGGAGTTGCATTGTATGTTCGAGAAAATATTAATTGTTGCATAAAAACAGGTATAAAAATAGATGGAGCAGTAAACGGGGG
>NW_026495882.1:40000-60195 GCF_026875155.1 Cherax quadricarinatus | reverse complement strand
AATTTTTTACTGGTGAGGAAAAAAGGCGGTGAATCCTAGCACCAGTCCCAGGAAAACTCAGTCCTCAAAGAATTACCAAGGGGGAAGAGAGGGAGAAAAGAGAGAAAAGAGGAAGAGAGAGAGGAGAGAGAGAGGACTCCTGGTCAAGTTCCCTCAGTGCACCCTCACAGACAGGTCCTGTGATGTCCTTCTGTCAGTTGAAGGACCACTCTACTGGTACCTTGAGGTCCTTCAGTGGTCTACCCACTCTGGTGTAAACGCCATGAAAGGACTCATTCCTCAGGTTAGTTAATTAGTTAGGTTTCAAGTCTATCTACTACACGAGGTCATTCAGATCGCATGTCTCCTGTGCTCTTTCACTCGAGAATTCTTTAATACCTTAGTTAGCTAGTTAGTAAGATAGGTATTCAGGTAGGTAGTTAACCAATTAGTTAGGTAGTAAGCTAGTAAGTTAGCTAGCTAGTTAGTTAGGCAGTAAATTAGTTAGGTAGTTAGCTAGTTAGTTAGACAGGTAGTACGTTAGCTATTTAGTATGTTAGCTATTTAGCTAATTAGGTAATAAGTTAGTTAGGTAGTTAGCTAGTTAGGTTGTAAGTTAGTTAGGTAGTTAGTTACTTAGTAAGTTAGTTAGCTAGTTAGTTAGTTAGTTAGGTTTAAAGCCTGTCTGTTACACAAGGCTGCATGTTACCTGTTCACTACCAGTCAAGAATATTTTAATACATAAATATGGATTAACATGAACTCAGTGTATATACACGGATATATACCTTTAATTGTATATATCTCAGTGTATAAACACCGAGAGATATACTCCTTTAAGTGTATATATTCAGAGGTCACAACTGCACCAGAGGTCACAACTGCACCAAAGGTCACAGCTAAGCTGAAGGTGATCACAGATGCATCAGCTGCTATACAGATGACAGCTACGCCAAAGGTTACACATGCACTGGAGTTCGCGGCCATAATAAAGGTCACAGTTGCATCGCAGGTCACACCATAGATACCAGAGGTTGCAGCTGCATCGCAGGTCACACCAGGGATCATACCAGAGGTCACAGCTGCATGGCATGTCACACCAGAGATCATACCAGCGTGACGCCGGTCACCAGGGCCAGCTGCAGGAATAAGAGATCATACCAGAGGTCACAGCAGGTTACGGCAGTTGCAAGGCAGGTTACACCAGATATCATACCAGAGGTCACAGCTGCATGGCAGGTCACACCAGATATACCAGAGGTCACAGCTGCATGGCAGATCACACCAGGGGTTATACCAGAGGCCGCAGCTGCATGGCAGGTCACAACACAGGTCACACCTGCAGTAAAGGCGACATGCAACCATAATGACCCCGGATAACAAGTATAGACTTTAAACTCAACAGATGACCCAAACAGTAGGGAGGTCACCACTTCCCCAACAGATGACCCAAACAGTAGGGGGGGGTCATCACCTCCCCAACAGATGACCCAAACAGTAGGGGGGTCACCACCTCAAAACAGATGACCCAAACAGTAGGGAAGTCACCACCTCCCCAACAGATGACCCAAACAGTAGGAATTCACCACTCTCCCCAACAGATGCCCAAACAGTAGGGGATCACACCTCCCCAACAGATGACCCAAACAGTAGGGGGCTCACCACCTCCCAACAGATGACCCAAACAGTAGGGGGGTCACCACCTCCCCAACAGATGACCCAAACAGTAGGGGTCACCACCTCCCCAACAGATGACCCCAGAGGACAGTATGGGGGTCACCACCCCCAAGAAGATGACCCAAACAGTAGGGGGTCACCACTCTCCAAACAGATGACCCAAACAGTAGGGGGGGCACCACCTCCCAACAGATGACCCAAAGAGTAGGGGGGTCACCACCTCCCCAACAAATGACCCAAACAGTAGGGGGGTCCACCACCTCCCAACAGATGACCCAAACAGTAGGGGGTCACCACCCCCCAACAGATGACCCAAACAGTAGGGGGGTCACCACCTCCCAAACGATGACCCAAACAGTAGGGGGTAACCACCTCCCCAACAGATGACCCAAACAGTAGGGGGGTCACCACCTCCCCAACAGATGACCCAAACAGTAGGGAGGTCACCACCTCCCCAACAGATGACCCAAACAGTAGGGGGGTCACCACCTCCCCAACAGATGACCCAAACAGTAGGGAGGTTACCACCTCCCCAACAGATGACCCAAACAGTAGGGGGGTCACCACCTCCCCAACAGATGACCTAAAAAGTAAGGGGGTCACCACCTCCCCAACAGATGATCTAAACAGTAGGGGGGTCACCACCTCCCCAACAGATGACCTAAACAGTAAGGGGTCACCACCTCCCCAACAGATGACTAAACAGTAGGGGGTCACCAACCCCTCAAGAGATGACCCAAACAGTAGGGGGGTCACCACCCCCCCAACAGAATGACCCAAACAGTAGGGAGGTCACCACCTCCCAACAGATGACCCAAACAGTAGGGAGGTCACCACCCCCCCAACAGATGACCCAAACAGTAGGGAGGTCACCACCTCCCCAACAGATGACCCAAACAGTAGGGAGGTCACCACCACCCCAACAGATGACCCAAACAGTAGGGGGTCACCCACCCCCCAACAGATGACCTAAACAGTAGGGGGTCACCACCACCCCAACAGATGACCCAAACAGTAGGGGGTCACCACCACCCCAACAGATGACCCAAACAGTAAGGGGTCACCACCACCCCAACAGATGACCCAAACAGTAGGGGGTCACCACCACCCCAAACAGATGACCCAAACAGTAAGGGGTCACCACCACCCCAACAGATGACCCAAACAGTAGGGGGTCACCACCACCCCAACAGATGACCCAAACAGTAAGGGGTCACCACCACCCCAACAGATGACCCAAACAGTAGGGGGGTCACCACCACCCCAGGACCAAATTCCATACATAAACAACCCTTAAACTATAAAAGTCCCAAAGTCTTCGGGATCTTCAAGAGTCTTAAAGAGTCTTAGAGTCTTCAAGATCTTCAAGAATCTTCAAGGTCTTCAAAGTTTTCGGGCTTAAAGAGTTTTCAAGAGCTTCAAGAGCCCTTAAGAATCTAAAGGTCTTCAAGAGTCTTCGGGAGTTTTCAAGATCTTCAAAGTCTCAAGGGTCTTCGGGATCTTCAAAAATCTTCAAGGGCCCTCAAGAGCTTCAAGGGTCTTCAAAAATTTTCAAGAGTTTTCCCGGCATTAATTTCACTCTTCACTTCTCTTCAATCCAAAAATACCCCAAATTTTTCCCTTATCTTCCTCCAAACGTAATTTTGGTCCTAAAGCGCTGCAAAATTTTTTTTTCTCCTCTTGGGTTTTTTCCGGGAAATTTTTCCCGGGATCTACCTTGTGGATAAATTTAACGTCACTAGTACCCCTTCCGGGGAGTCCTTGAGGGGGCCGGGGGGTTCTTGATGCGTCAAGGGGTTTTTTTTTTTGAACGGGCCGGGGGGGGTTCTTGATGCTGACCAGGGGGTTCTGATGCTTCCCGGGGGGTTCTTGTTTGGCCATGGGGTTTTTTGATACTGGTCGGGGGGGTTCTTAAAGTGGCCAGGGGGTTTTGTGCGCCCCGGGGGGTTCTTGATGTTGGTGGGGGGGCCTTGACATGCCGGGGGGGTTCTTGATGCGTCCGGGGGGTTCTTGACTGTCCGGAGGTTCTTGATGCTGTCCGGGGGAGTTCTTGATGCTGGCCCAGGGGTTTTGATGCGGCCAGGGGGGTTTCTTGTGCTGGCCAGGGGGGGGGGTTCTTGATAGAAACCAGGGGGTTCTTGATGCGGGCCAGGGTTTCTTGTGGGGGCCAGGGGGGTTTTTGTAGTGACCAGGGGGCCTTTGGGCGCCCGGGGGGGTTCTTGATGCTGGTCGGGGGGTTTCTTGAGCTGGCCGGGGGGTTCTTTTAGGGGCCCCGGGGTTTTTCGTGGGGGGCCAGGGGCTTGTGCTCCAGGGGTTTGATCTGTCCAGGGGGGTTTTTTGAGCTGACCAAGGGGGTTATTGATGCTTCCCAAAGGGGGGTTTTCTTGATAGTGACCGGGGGGCCTTTGAATGTGCCCAAAGGGGGTTTTTGATGCGGGCCCGGGGGTTTTTGATGAGCCAGGGTGGTTCGTCTGGCCGGGGGATTCTTGATCGGCCAGAGGGTTTTTGATGCGGCCAGGGGTTCTTGATGTGGCCGGGTGGGTTCTTATGTGCCAGGGGTTCTTGATAGTGGCCAGGTGGGTTTTGATGCTGACAGGTGGTTCTTGAGCAACGGGGTGGTTCTTGATGCGAGAGGAATTCGAGCGGGCCCCGGGTGGTTCTTGATTTTTGCCAGGGTTTTTTGCTGTGCTGGCCGGGGGTTTTTGATGCTGACGGGGGTTCTTGTCTGGAAAATTTTTTTTTTTTTATCTGCCGGGGGATTTTTAAATGCGGGACAGGGGACTTCTTGGCAGGTGGGGGGTTCTGTGCCGCAAGGGGTTTTTGGTGCTGACCGGGGGGTTCTTGATGCTTCAAGGGGTTCTTGTCGGCAAAGAGATTCTTGCTGCTGAAATGGTTTTGAAGCTGTTGGGGTTCTTGATGCTGGAAAGGGGGGTTTTCTTGATGCTGGCGGGGGGGTTTCTTTGCTGGCGAGGGGGTTTCTTGGTGCCGCTTGTGGTTTCTTGAGCTGACCAGGGGGTTCTTGAGCTGGAAAATGGGTTTTTTGATGCGGAAAGGGGGGTTCTAATGTGTCATGGGGTTCTTGATGTGGCCCGGGTTTTTTTGATGCTGCCCAATTGTTGTTGATGCGCAATGGCTTTGAGCTGGCGAGGGGGTTCTTGATGGGGCGGGGGGTTTTTTTATTGCTGCAAGTAGGTTCTCATGCGGGGAAAAGACCGGTTTTCTCCCTTTTTTTGGGTTTGGGAAATCGGATTACCTGGATTTCTGCTGCCCTGTGTTCTCTCTTTGTCGTCTTAGGTTGTGTGTTGGTGTGTGTTGTGGTGGTGTTGTGTGTGTGTGGTGGGGGTGGTGTGTGTGTGTGTGTGTGTTTTGTGTGGTTTTGTGTTGTACTCATTTTAATTTGAAACTACCAATTGTGGTTGCAGGGTCGAACTCAGCCCCTGGCCCCCCCTTTCACTAACGTATAGGTCCCTCTTTTCCTGCTTCCTAGCTGTTAAACCCTTTCTTAAACTTGTTGGTTCCGCCTCCACTACTTCACTTCTGGGCATTCCCTTCTAAAACTCTATGATTGAAGAAATATTTCTAAGTCCCTGTGTTGTGTGGTGGGGGTGTGTACACCTAATTTACTTACCTAATTGGTTGCGGGCGAGATCAGTCCGGCCCCCTCCTTTCACTGTCCTACGGGTCCTCCCTCTCTCGCTTCCTGAGTTTGCCCCATACGTCTTCTTAAAACTATGTATGGTTCCTGCCTCCACACTTACTTGCAGGCATTCCACTTGCTGCGACTCTATGACTGAAGAAATTCCAACGCCCCTGTGACTCTCTGACTTCAGCTTCCATTGGACCCCTGGCCCCCGGGCCCCTCTCGGAACATCCTATCTCTGTCCACTTTGTCTATTCCCCCCAGTACTTGTATGTCGTTATCATGTCTCCCCTGACCCTTTTTTGCCTCCAGGTCTAGTCCGTTTTCCCCTTAACCTTTCCTCGTAGTTTCCCCCTTGAGCTCGGGGCTACCTTTTTGAAACTTTGTACTTCTCTAATTTTTGACGGCTTGACCAGTGTGGGTTCCGACTGGTGCTGCATACTCCATGGGGCCTAAATACACAGTGTACATGTTTTGAACGTTTCCCTTTTTAAAGGGATGGGAACGCATTCCAGGTTTGCCAGGCCCCCCCCCCTATCGCACGTTATTTGGTTATGTGGGGCCCCCGGGTGAGTGCTCGGTTTTAGGGTCACCCCAAGGGTCTTTTCCCTAGTGAGGTCTGTAGTCTTTGTCCACCTAGCCATACTCTGTCGGGGTCTTCTTTGCCCCCCCCCAATCTTCATGATTTGCTTTTGGGCTTATTGAATTCGAAAACAGTTACTGGCCCACAGTCCCCTTCCAGGTCTCTTTGATTTCCTGCCTCATCCTCGTCCTTTTAATTTTCACATCGTTTTGTCATCTCGAACAGGGAACTTCAAGTCTGTTCCTTCCCCATCATGTCTTCACATATATAAAAAATAGCACGGCCCCTAGAACTGCCCCCTGTGGGCCCCCGCTCTAAAAAAGGTCCCCACTCTGATCCCCCTTTTCAGTCCCATGACTCTTGTCCCCTCCCTATGGGGACCCCCTTATCCTTGCAGTGCCCTCCCTTTTACTGCGCCTGACCCTCCAGCTTCTGCACTAACTTTTGTGGGGAACGTGTAAAGCCCCCCTGCAGTCTGGGGAAAACGAACCCTACCCCCCCCTCTCTCTGTGTCTTATTCGTTACCTTGAAAAAAACTCCAGGAGGTTTGTGAAAAATTTCCCTTCCATAACCCATGCGGTTTTCATTTAAAATCTTTTTCCCTTTTCCCAGGTTTCGACCACCTCCCCCCCGGATAATCTTCCCAAATGACTTTGCCCTTTCCTTTCAGAAAAAGGGGTTCTATTAGTTCCCTCTTTCTGTTTCCTTTCTTTAAAATTTTGGGGACACATTTGCCCTTCTTCCGGGGATTGCCCCAAAATTTCAGGTATTGTTAGTTTTTTGTTGAGCACCAATCCTGCTCCTTCTCAAGCCCTAATTTGTTTTTTTTTTTGGTTAATTTTTTATTTAGTTTTTTTTTTTTTTCCTTTTTTATTTTTTGTTTTTTTTTGTTTTTTTTTACGTTCCCTGTCCTCTGTAAAAACTTCCCCTTAAACTCCTTTTTCAGCTCCCAATACCTCCTGATTTTTCTTGTGAGTTCTCCACTTCTGTCCTTAATCTGATCACCTGGCCCCTTTGTTTTGCTTCCTCCATGTGGCTATACAACTTTCGGGTCAGTCTTGATTCTCATGCTATGTCTTTTTCAAGTGCCCCGGGGGCCTCCCCCCCTTCCCCTGTGCATACTCATTCCTGGCTTGCGACTGACTCCCTATTTTCGGTGTCCTGCCTTCTTCTTTTCCTTTCTTATTGCACTTTGTTTTTGCCTCCTTACACCGTGGGGTGAACCGGGGGGCTCATTCTGTTTTTTCCCTTTGAAAATGTTCCCCTTGGGGAAAAACCTTTCCCCATGCCCCCTTTGCATTTTTTTGTTACATATTCCACATTTCATTTTACGGGTTTCCTCCCAGTTCTTTTCCTTTCCCCCACTGGACCCCCCGCAGGAAGTTCTTCAACCTATGTAGCCCCCCTCTTTTATATCAGGGCTTTTCCCATTCACTCCTTTATTCCTCCACTTGCGCCCCTTATGTATCAAAGCACAAAACCCACGTGGTCGCTAGCCCCAGGGGACCTTACACTTGAATCCTAAATGTCTGAGTGCCCGGGGAAAAACCAATCCAATCTTGCTGGTTCATCCCCCCCTCTCATCGGGTAGTGTCCTTAACATTTGGCATGGGGTTTTTCCCGCACCACCCCAACTCCGGCCTCCATGTTGGGGACCCCATTGGCTCCGGGTTTCCCATAATCCCTTTTGGTTGAAATCCCCCATAACCAGCAACTTTCTCTCGGAGTACTTTTTTGCCATCCAGCAAGGGGTCCACCTTTGCTTTTGCTTTTTCATTTTCCTCTCGGGCCCTCCTGCGTTCTTGATGGATTATACATCACGCAATGCCCACCTTGTGTTCCCCAGACGAAGGTACCTGCTATGTAGTCTTTTTTTCCCCGTCCATCTATGCCTTTTTTTCTCCGGAATTTCCCATCTGTTTTTAAAGAGCAAAACCCCCCCTCCCCCCTCCCCTTCTTCTTTCCTCATGTCGGGTATCCTGGGGGGAAAATTTGCATCTTTATTGTCCCGGAGTTTTGTTTCCGTAACTGCCTGAGCTGGACTTTCAGATTCTTTCTTGCCACCCCCTTTTTATTCGTTAATCCATCTCTTTTGTCACCAACCTTCAACTTCCGTTCTAATACATAACGGGGTGGGGGGTGGAAAAAAGGGATCCGGTGTGATGGTTGGTTTGGATGTTTATTGTTTTTGGGGGGTTTTTTGCGGAGTCCCCTTTTGCAGGGGTTTCAGGGGGGGTTCTTGTCCTTCCATTTTATCCCGGTTGTTGTGCTTCCCTTTTTTATTTCCTCCCATTTCTCCTTCGTTTTTGAACCTCTCTTTTTTCGTCTTCCCTTTTGTCCTGTTTCTGTCCGTGAGGTACACAGTCTGAACTCCCGCGTGCCCTCTCAGCCGTGCTTTTTCCCGAGGGCATGGGTTGGTTGATTCTGCCTGAAAATTACTTTGGAGGCCGTTTTCCTTTCTTTGTGAACCACCCAATTCCCGAAAATTTGCCCCCTGGGGCATGTCCCCCCCCCCCCCTATCACCTTTTGATATTTCAAACGTTTTTTTTCCTCCTGCTTTCTTTCATCATAAATTTTCCCCTTTGTTCGTCTACCCATAGACAAACCAATTCTCCCTTTCCACCTCCCACTTTGGGACCCCAGCATCCTTGAGTGTTTTAGTTCCTTTCCCTGGAGTGTTCCCTTCCTTTAGTCCCTTCCCCAGTTTGGCCCCAAACTTCTTTTGGGTTTGCCCTTTCCCGTCACCTTTTTCCTGGCCCCCCCAGGGATTGTAAGGTCCTTGACATGTCCCTAGTTCCTTCAAATTTTTCCAACCTCTCATTTCCTAGGTGCTCCCCGTCTTTTTTGGCCCCATGTGGTTTGACAGGACCTCTCATAATTTTTGTTTTCCCTGCTTCCTTCAACCTGTTTTGTGTTTGATTTCCCATTCCGAGCTACTTCTGTAATATCTTTTTTCTCTGTGCTGTTTCAGATGTCTCGCCCCTTTAATTCTTATCTTTATTTTTGCCGTGTGGCCTGTTGCTTCCACCTTCTCATTCTGCGCTAACCCCCCTTCCCTCTTCCTTTCCAGTCACTAGCCCCCCTTTCCCCACTTCCTTCCTTTTTTGGGCCCTACCTCCCATTCCCCCCCCGGGGGCGTCCTTGGAGCCCCTTGCCCTCACTTGTTTCTAGGGTTTCCCCCCTTGCCCGGGGGGGACGGGGGAGGGGGAGGGAATAAATGGTTTGGGGGAAGGGAGAGGTTGTGGGGGGGGGGGAGGGTGGGAAATTGGAGTGGGAAGATGTTGGGGGAGGGGTTAGATGTTTGAGGGAGAGAGGGGGGGGTGGTATGGGGGAGGGGGGGGAGGTTTTGGAGGGGGGGGGTGTTGGGGGGGTTAAACGGTTTGGGAGGGGGTTTGGGGTTTGGGGGAGGGGAGGGGCTAAGGGGAAGTGGTTTGGGAAGGGGGGGAGGTGGTTTTGGGGGGGGGGGTACGGTTTTTGTAATGTTTGTGCAAGTGGGGAGGGGTGTGTGGGGGTGTGGTGTGTGTGTGTGTGTGTATGTGCTGTGTTTTGTGTGTGTGTGGGTGTTTGGTGTGTGTGTGGTGTGTGTGTGTGTGGTGTGTGTGTGTGGGGGGGGTGTTGTGTTGGTGTGGTGTGTGGGTGTGTGTGGGTGTGTGGTGGGGTTGTGTGTGGTGTGTGTGTGGTGTGTGTGTGTGTGGGGGTGTTTTGTTGGGGTTTATTGGGTGTGTGGTGTGTGTGGTGTGTGTGTTGGTGTGTGTGTGGTTGTGTTGTGTGTGTTGTGGTTGTGTGTGGGTTTGTGGTGTGTGTGTGGGTTGGTGTGTTGTAGTGACTCACCTAATGTACCCACCTAATTGTGGTTTTCAGGGGCGAGATCTGTGTGATGTGTGTGTGTTTACTCACCTATTTTACTCACCTATTTGTGTTGCGGGGGCGAGTCACAGTCCTGGGCCCCCCCTCTTCGGATTGCACTAGGTCCTCTTCTCCCCGCCCCATGACTCTATCATCCTCGCCTTAAAAACTATTTTGGTTTCCCGCCTCCCCCCACATCCTTCTAAGCTATTCCATGGGCCCACCCTTTTGTGAAAATACTTCCCAAATCCCTTTGATTCATCTGAGTCTTTAACCCCTTTAATTGTGACCTCTTTTGGGCTGTGTCCCATCTCTGGAACATCCCGTCTTGTTACCTTCTTTCCGCGCGTATTTTATAGTCGTTTATTCTCCCCCCCCGACCCCCCCTGGCCCCCAGGTCGTCAGGCCGATTTCCCCCAACCTTTCTTCAAGGGCAATCCCCGTAGCTTTGGGACTAGTCTTTTTGCAAACCTTTCACTTTCTCTAATTTCTTGACGGCTTACTAGGTGTGGATTCCCAAAATGGTCCCGCAACCCAGTATGGGGCCCACTAGAGGTGTACAGATTTAAAGAATCCTTTCGAGGGATCGGAACGCATCCCTAGGTTTTGCCAGGGGCCCCCTATTTGGTCAGATTATCTGATTGATGTGGCCCCCAGGGGATTATCGGTTTAACTCACCCCCAGATCTTTTTCCTCGGGTGAGGTTTACAGTCTTTTGGGTAACAAAAATTTTTGTCTGCGGTCTTCTTGCCCCTTCCCCAACTTATGACTTTGCATTTGGCTTTTAAAATCAAGGGGCCAGTTGCCGGGCCAGGGTTTAGCCTTCCAGGCTCTTTTTAGTCCTGCCCGACCTATCCGATTTTATTCTTCTCATTTAACTTCACTCATCTGCAAAAAAGGGGATTTCGATTATCCCTTCCGTTTTGTCTTTACGATACCAAGAACACACGGGCCCCCGGGCTGACCCCCGGGAACCCCCCCTTTTAAAAGGCCCCACTCCCGACACCTCCCTCCCGTACCATGACTCGTTGTTGCCCTCCCTGCCGGATTCTCTGATTTAGCATGCCTTTCCTGTTTGTTCCCCGATCCCTAGCCCTTTTTCAGAACCTCTTGGTGTGTGTTGTCGTTTTGTGTGTGGGGTGTGTGTGTGTGTTGTGGGGTGTGTTTGTGTGGTTGTGTGTGGTGTGTTGTGTGTGGGTGTGTGTGTTTAGTTATGTGTGGAAATTTTGTTGGGTTTTTTTGTTGAAAAAGGTGGAAATTTTGCGTTGGAGTGTTAGTGGATGCTGGTTTCCCGCCTGACCCCAAACCCCTTGTACCCACCCCCACCCTCCGGGGGCTTGACCTGCACCCACTTACAATGTTTTCCCTTTATACTGTCCTACCACCCAGGCTTTTAGTAACGCTTTCCTGTTCCATAGATTTCCACTTGCTATTCCTTATTGATACTTGAGTGCTATCTTATCGTGCTAAGAGTTGGACCCTTTACAAAAAACTTGCGTTAATTGGGAAAAAAACCTCACAACCAAACAACCACCATAGGGGAATACAGTACTTTTAAAGCCTGTACAGCCCTTTTAATTTTCCCGCTCGTGGACGTCCCGGGGTAGATCCACTCAATTTTTTCTCGTTTTATAATTTCCCATTCACTGTATTTCTTTCATTGACACCGATTTTTTTCACTTTGGGAAATTTCTTGGGGGCAGGGTAAAGTCGCCCACACCCCCACTACCTCCAGCTCTGCTGGGCTACCCCTTTTTCTTTCTAGTCACTCACAAAAAAGTGGCTTCCCCCCCATTATGTGGCTCAGCAGATTGTAAAACGCTTCAAGGGAAATTTTTCCTCCCCAACACACTTAAAACCCTTGCAGAACACTTGGGGAAACCCTCAAAAAAACCTTTTATACGGAGACGGAAGGCTGACTCGCGCACCGGTGTCCCCTTTTGTGTGTGTGTGTTATCAGATGCTTACCTCCTCTTTCCCCTTCTTCTTTTTCTTCCTCCCCCCTCCTCACTTCCACCTCCACCCCCAACCCATATCAGTTTCTCCTACACCTCCCCTTTTTCCCACTCCCTCTTCCCCCCTCCTCTTTTTACGTCCTCCCCGTCCCCCCCCGCCCACCTTTACCCATATCCCCTGGTGCTCCTCCAGCGGCACGGAGGGGGGCTGGTGGGAGATGTGATGTACCTCTGCCATGACAACTGGGGAAAGTTTACCAGCATAAAAAAAACTTAATGCTGTGAACTTTTTCGCCCGGGACCAATTTTTAAAGTTTGTGGCCTATCAAGAAATCACTCCCTGCCGGGGCCCACCTCAAACATCGCGAATGATGGAGATGTATGAGGAGTAAAGGAAAAAGGGAGGGAGGGAGAATATTGGTTAATTGTGTTTAAAGTCAAAAACTGGATGTACCGTGCTGGACCATAAAAAGCTTTAATACCAAAAAATTGTAAGTAAAAAACCTTTTGGAACATGAGATAACACGCTCTCGTGTTAGAAATTTGGGGAAAAAAAAAGAGAAAGGGCCGAGATAATAGATAATAGATAGTGATAGTAGAAAGATAGAGAGAGAGAGAGAGAGGAGAGAGAGAGGACCCTCGAACCCCGAACATGGCAATCACTCAAACAAACAAACAATTTTTTACTATTGCGAATAAAAAGTATTTTTAAAAAGTAAAATATTATTAAACACCAGAACGCCACCTCCAGGGGTCGAGCCGCGCACAAGGACGCCTCCACCAGGGTCAAATTTATTTTCTTTCCACCTTGAGGTTCATTTTTGATATTTTTTTGGGGAAAATGAAGGAAAAAAAACAAAATTTTTTTTTATGAATTTTTTGAAACACCAAAAAAAACACCTGGAATTTTTTTTTTGAGGGGGGCAGGTTTTGTTGGTTTGTTTTAAGGGGATGTGAACGTGCGACTTGTGTTTGTTGTGTGTGTGTGTTTTGGATGTGGTGTTTGTGTGTGTTAGTGTGTGTTGTGTGGTGGGGTGTTGGTGTGTGGTGTGTGTGTGATGTGTTGTGGTGTGTAGGTTTTTGGGGCGTGTGTGGTGTGTGGTTTTGGTTTTTGGGATGGTTGTGTGGGTATGGTTTTAGTGGTTTTTGTTTACTCACCTAGTTGTACTCACCCATTGAGGTTGCGGGGGGCGAGTCCCGCTCCTGGCCCCCCCCTCTTCACGGTCGCTACTAGGGCACTCTCCCTGAACCATGAGCTTTACGTCCTCGTTAAAAGGGTTGTAAAGGATCCCGCCTCCCCTACATCGCTTCCAAACTATTCCACTTCCGACTCTTGTGGCGAAAAATACTTCCTAAAATCCCTTTATTCATTTTCTTCAGCTTCAACTGTTCCCCGTTTGCTGTGTCCATCTCTGAACATCCTGTCTTTTCCACCTTTAATTCCTCTCAATTTTTTTAAGTCGTTATCAGTCCCCCCTTCCTCCTTCCTCCAGTGTCGTCAGGGTTTATTTCCCCCTTTAAACCCCTCCCCTTAGGACATACCTCTTTGCTCTTGGCTAGACTTTCAAACCCTTTTCACATTCTCTAGTTTCTTACAACTTGGCTAGGGGGGGTTCCAAAAAGGTGCCGCATACCCCCCAAATGGGGCCCAACGACACGGTTGGGGCCCCGAACGTTCCTTATTAAGATTCGGAATGTGTTCTGAGGTTTTCCAGGGGCCCCCTATGCGCAGCATTATTTGGTTATGTGCGCTTCAGGAGATTTTCCGGTGTTATACCACCCCAAATCTTTTTTTTTGATGATTTTTATTTCCCTCCCCCTAACTGTATCCGTCTGCGGTCTTTTTTTGCCCTTCCCCAATCCTCAGACTTTCCTTTATTGAACTAGGCCCCTTCTGACCAGTCTCAGCCTGTCCAGTCTCTTTGTATTTCTGCCCGTCATCGATCGAAAAACTCTTTTCATCAACTTCACGTCATCTCAAACAGGGGCACCCCCGGGGTTTATTCCCTTTGTCATGCGTTCACAAATACCAAAAAAGCACGGGGCCTAGGGACCCCCGCTGGGCCCGGTGCCCACTCTGACAAACCTCGCCACTACATACTCGCTGCGTCTTCCTCAATATTCCCGATCCATGCGTCCTCCCGTTTTCCCTGCTTTGGCCCCCATTTTTGCACTAATCTTTTGTGGTACGTGTCAAAGCCTTCTTCAGTCAAGAAAATGCAAACCCCCACCCCTCCTCTTTGTCTTACTGCTTCACCATGCATGAACTCCGTAGGGTTGTGACCGATTTCCCATCCTGAAAACCCTTTTTCGCTGGTGATGAATTTATTCCCTTTTTAGATGTTCACCATTTTTTTCTCCTGACAAACTTTTTTCCCTGATTTTGCATGCAACATTCAGGAATGGTCTGTATTTATGCTTCATGTCCCGTCCCTTTTTAAAAGATTGGGACCACATTTGCTGTCTTCCATGCCTCAGGCATCTCCCTGTTGCGCTAGATGTATTGAATTTGTTGTTTAGGGGTAACATAGCGCCTCTGCCTCCCTCTCGTAGGGCCATGGAGAGATTGTGTATTCTAGCCCCATTGCTGTGAGGTATCTGCTCTTCAAGAAGCCTCTTCACTTATTCCTCGGGTGTGTGTACTGTGTTCCAGCACATGGTGTGTGGCCCACCTCTCCGTCCTTTCTGGAGTCCCTTCTGTCCTCTCTGGAACACTTCTTTGATTCTTTGTTGAGTTCCCTCCTTCCGTACATACTTCACGGTCAGTTCTGTTGTTTCGCCTCCTTCCTTCCTTAGCCTGATGACCTGGTCTTGACGGTTGTTTCCTTCCTGATGTGGCTGTATAACAGCTTCCGGGACAGATTGGCTTCGCTGCTATGTCGGTGTCATATTGAGCGGGCCTCCCTTTATCTGTGTCATATTAGGTTTCGGGCTATACGATCTGGGTCTCCTTATTTTACTGGGTCCTTTGCCTTCGATAATTTCTTCCATTCCCTAGTCACGTGTTTTTGCCTCTGCTCTCTTTGGGTGAACCATAGGCTCATCCTGGCCTTTTTAATTATTCCTGTTACCTGGGTTAAAACCTCTGCCTCAGCCTCTTGCATTTTGATGTTACATATTCCATCAGCTCATTAACAGGTTTCCCTGCCAGTTTCTCGTTCCACTGAACCCCGTGCTGGAAGTTCCATTCATGCTGTGTAGTCCCTTTTATAGTTGGTTTCATTCGTCTGGCCTCCTGCTTCCCCTCACGTGTGCTCTACTGTGTATTCGAAGCTCAAAACCAATGATCGCTGGCCCAAGGGGTTTCATATGTGTGTGTATGTGGGTATCTGTGTGTGTGGTGTAGGGTATATGTCCCCCCCCCCCCTCCACCCCCCCCCCACCCCCCCCCCCCCCCCCACCCCCCACCCTTTCCCACCCCCCCCCCCCCCCCCCCCCCCTTAGGTGCCCCCCCCCCCCCCCCCCCCCCTCCCCACCCCCAACCCCCCACAACCCCCCCCCCCTTTCTGTGTATGTGTGAGTGTATGTATGTGGGGGTATCAGATCATAGAAACACCATGTCCGTGGGGACTGACTGGTGCCCGCCTGTGGGTGCTTCCGCTGGGTGTGGGCGGGGGACATGTTGGCTGGCAACATTCAACTATGCAATGGGGTACGAAGCCCTGGAGCGGCGCGCGCGCTCGCGCGCGGCGCGCGCGCGCTGAGCGCGCGAAGGAGCGGTCGCTCGTCTCGGCTGCGGTCTCGCTCTCGCGCGCGCGCCCGCGAGGGCTACGCTCGCGCGCGGCGCGTGTCGCGCGTGAGCGCGCGCCGCGAGCCGCGCGCTCTGCGCGTCGCGCTCACTGCGGCCCCGCTCCCCACAGAGCGACGAGGTCGGTCGCGCTCGCGCTCTGCGTCGGCGCTCGCGGGGCGCTCGCGCTCGCGCTCGCGCTCTCGTCTGCGCGCGCGCGCTCGTGTCGCTGCGTCCCGCGCGTCTCTCGCTCGGGCGCGCGCGCTGCTGAGCGTCTCGCTCGCGCGCGCGCGCTAGACGCGAGTCGCGCAGGCGCGCGCTGTGCGCGGTGCGCGGCGCGGCGCCCGGCGCGGCGCGCGACGCGCGCGCGCCGCGCGCGCGCGGCGCGCGCTCGCGCGCGCGCGCGCGCGCTGCGCGCGCGCCCGCGCGCGCGATAGCGAGCGCGCGCGACGCGCGCGCGCTCGCGCGCGCGCTAGCGCGCGCGCGCGCCGCGCGCGTGGCGCTAGCGCGCGCGCGCGCGCGCGCGCGCGCGCGCGCTCGCGAGCGCGCGCGCGCGCGCGCGGGGGGCTTCGCTGCGCTGCCCCCGCGCGCGCGCTGTCGCCCCCTCTCTCACGCGCGCCCGCGCGGCGCGCTGCCCGCGGCCGCGCGCGCTCGATGCGCGCGCGGCGCGGGCGCCGCGCGCCCTCGCGCACCTGCGATCGGCCGCGCGCAGCGCTCGCGCGGCGCGGCGCGCGCGCGCGCGCGCGCGCGCGCGCGCGCGAGCGCGCGCGCGGCGCGGGCGCGCCGAGCGCACGCGCGGACGCGGCCCCCGCCCGCGGCGCGCGCGCGCGCCCGCGCGCTATCGCCAGCGCGCCACTCGCGCGCGCGCTCGCGCCCGGTCGCATCGCGCCCGGCGCGCCCGCGTCGCCCGAGCGCGCGCGCGCTCTGCGTCTCCTGCTCTCTCTCCCTCTCTCTCCTCTCTCTCTTTCTCCTCTCTCCCTCCCTCCTCACAATCTTCTCTCTCGCTACTACACAAACTCTCACCCTACCTCTTCCCACTCTTCTCTACCCACACCCTCCACATCACACACACACAACCCCCCATACTACTCACACACCCCAATCCTCAATCAACCCTCTCTCTCCCTCCCCAGACTACCCCCACAATCACACACACTCTCCGACCATGCACCAACAACCCAATCCTCCCTACACCACACACACCTCTTCTCATCTCTACCACTGCTCTCTCACTCTTCTCTACTCTCTCCTCTCTACTCTTCACTCTCACCTCATCCTCACTTGCTTCGTCGCTCTCTCGTCTCCCCTCTCTTCCCCCTGCCTCTCCCTCTCTCCCTGAGCTCAACCTCTCACATTTCTCTCGTGCTCACTCTGCTTCATCCCACTCTCAGCGCTTGCACCCACATACCACCCCCCCCCCCCCCCCCCCCCACCCAACCCCCCCCCCCCCCCACCCCCCCCCCCCCCACCCCCCCCCCCCCCCCTCCCCACCCCCCCCCCCACCCTCTTCTCACCCCCACCCACCCACCCACACCAATGCCCCCATACCACTCCACACACCCCCCCCGCTCATCCCACCTCACACCACACAACCCCCATCATCCAAAACCACCCCCACCCCAACCACCCCACCCCCAACCCACCAAAACACACACCCACCCACCCACCAACACCCCCCCACCACCACCCCCCCACACACCCCACCCACACCCAACACCACCCACCCCCACACACACCCCCCCCCCACACACACCACACCACACACAACACACCCCCCACCAACACACACGCTACCCCACCACACCCCAACCCCCCCCACACCCCACACCACACACACACCACACACCCACACACACACCACACACCACACCCACCCCACCACACCCACACACCCCCAGCCCACACCCCCACACACAAAACAAATTAAATATATATTAAAAAAAATTTTTAAAACACACACAACACCTCACCACCCACAACCACCCCACACCGACCACAACCACAACACACCCACCCACCACCCACCCACCACCACACACCCACCACCACCACACCCCCACCCAACCCACCCCACCATCACACCCCAACACACCCACCACCCACCCAACACAACACACACCCACACACCCACCCACACACCAACACCCCACCACCCAACCACCCCCACCCCCCCACACCTCACACCCCCACCCCACACACCACCCCCACCCCCCCCAACCCCCAAACACACCCATCTACATACACACCCATACTACAACACACCCACCCCCACACACCACACCCCCCCCCCCCCCCCACCCCCAACACCACCCACCACAACCAAACCACACCCCACAACACCACCACCACCCCACACACACACACCACCCCCACTACCTCTCCCTCTCTCTCTCTCTATCTCTCTCTCTCTCTCTCTCTCTCACTTCACTCTCTCCCTCTCTCCCTCATCACCCTCACTCACTCCTCTCTCTATCTCTCCTCTCCACTCTTCCTCTATCTACTCCCCTCTCTCCACTCATTCTCCCTCCCTCTCCTCTTCCCTCTCTCCCACCACTCCCCTCTCTCTTCTCTCACACAACACCCACACCCACCCCCACCACACCTACACACTCCCCCACACACTCATCCACCACCAACACCCCACACACACACCCCACACACACCCACCCACATCTCTCTCTCTCCTCTCTCTCTCTCTTCTCTTCTCTCGCTCTCTTCTCTCCCTCTCTCTCTCTTTTTTTTTTTTTTTTTTTTTTTTTTTTTTACACAGGGTTTGACAAGGTCTAAGGATACGTAGCTTTATTGACAGCTATTTACAGGTTAAGGATTCCTCAACTTTCTTGTGCAAGCTAAGGAGCCTGAATACCCTACATCAGCTCATTGAAAGCATTTTTATTGTTATGAGACCATCCAAGTTGGAACCCGGATGGAAGTTGGAGCCATCTGTGGGCCAGCATTTTCTCGTTGATCAACTGACGTTATCTCGTTGACATCTATATGACTGTACGAATGTGTTCCATACTGAGTATCCTGGGTCATGTATGATCTCGCTCTCTCTCTCTCTTCTTCTCTCTCTCTCTCTCTCTCTCTCTCTCTCTGCCCTCTCTCCCTCTTTTTTTTTTTTTTTTTTTTTTTTTTTTTTGACACCAGGTTTGAACAAGGTTAAAGGATCCCTAAGCTTTATTGACACTATTTACAGGTTAAGGATTCCTTACTTTATTTGGCAAGTCAGAGCTGTTACCCTAATCCGCTCATTTGAAAGCTTTTTTGGTATGAGACATACAATAGGGAACAGGATGACGTTTGGAGCCATCTGTGGGCCAGCCATTTTCATTTGATCAACTGACGTTATCTCGTTGACATCTTTATGCTGTACGAATGGGTTACATATCGTGTCATCCTGGGTATGTCTGATCTCAGATGGAGTGATGTTCTGGAGCCGGGTACAGCCCAGAGTGGAAGTTGCTGCTTTCTGCCCGTCTTGTGGCAAAAAGCTTGTTTTACGCTGTCCTCGACGTGGATCCAAGTGTGGTGATTTTGACAATATAGGCCTTGTCACCCATAACAGTAGGCCACCCGACATCTCCTATGTTGAAGGTCTGCTGAATTGACAGATCTATCCAGGATGGGTCCAGGCGAGATATGAGGAGTCTTGCTCTGTTCTCTACTCTGTCAAGCAGTCGCCAGATGAGAGGGGGGGCAGGCAACCAAGAAAGTGGAGCATACTCAAGGTGTGAGCGTACTGTAGCCTCGTACAGGATCTTGCAACCCCTACTGTCAAGCAGATGCGAGATACTCGGCGAAGTGCGTAAGCTTCCAGGCTGCCTTGTTTTGCAAGATTTACAACATGGTTCGTCATGGTTATAGTTTAGGAGTCAAATGTTCACCCCAGGATATCAACATCTTCTCCAGGTGCCAACATCCGTCCCATTCATCCCTTACTACTGCGCCAGCATTACCCATCATGGTGCCTAGAGACGAACATCATTTGCGTTTTTTCAGGTGCAAATGTTACCCTTGCATTATTTCCCCACGCTGATCTAGCTCTCAGCTGGGGATTGATGTAGCTTAGTGCAGCTGGCATTTCTTCTTTGGATAAGTGAATGTCAGTGTACTCTGTCGTCTGCATATGCATGTGAATTCTGGGATGAGATGAAGGAAGGTCGTTGAAGTTGACATTCATCACAGTGGCCCCAGCACCACCTCCTTGTGGAACGCCTTGCCCCCAATAGGAGGCTTGCTGATTTCCCGTTCCATGAGGACTACACTTAGCTCTCTCCCATGTGAAAGGTAATCACTGAGGAGACATTAGCGTAGAGCCTGCATTTCCCAGTGCTTGAATTTTGCTAAGAGGCCCTGGTGCCACCCCGGTCGAAAGCGCCAGCAATGTCCAGTGCTACCACACAGCTGACTTTGGGATTCATCCAGTGACTTGGTGCCCTTAGTGGTGAGGATTAACAAAGGATCAGCAGCAGAGAAACTTTCCTGTGAAGCCATATTGCGATCACAAAGTAGTGAGTGGTAGTCAAAAAAAAATCTGTCATTTGGTCTTGAGAGTATTGTCTCAAGGATTTACCAGTGATTGAAGGAGTGACAATGGTCTGTGTTGCTGAAGTTCTGCTCTTGCTCGTCTTTTGTGAACAGGGACTACATTTGCCTCTTTCATGGAGAGGGCCATTTAACTGCTACTAGGCAGTGCTGAAAGATGCGAGTTTAGAGTGCTGCTAGCTGGTCTGCATTCTTTCCAAATCTTGGGCTCCAACTTGTCTGGCCCAAGCCTTTTCTTG
>NW_026495882.1:7500-32500 GCF_026875155.1 Cherax quadricarinatus | reverse complement strand
CTCCTGGACAGAGTCCGCTTAAACTTGTCGGTTCAGAGTAGCTACAACGTGCGGTCTGACAGTGTAGCTTAAACTTGTGGTGTCAGTGTAGCTTACAACTTGTGGTGTCATGTAGCTTACAACTTGTGTGTCAGTGTAGCTAACAACTTGTAGTGTCAGTGTAGCTACAATTTTGTGGTGTCAGTGGTGTTAGCTTCAACTGTCTGTGTCAGTGTACGCTCAACTTGAGGTGTCAGTGTAGCTACACCTTGTGGTTTGTCTGTGTAGCGTCAACTTGTGGTGTCAGTGGTAGTACAACTTGTGGTGTCAGTGTTGTAGCTACAACTTGTGGTGGTCAGTGTAAGCTACAATTATGTGCTGTCAGTTGTAAGCTACAATTGTGAGTGTCAGTGTTGGTTACAATTGGTGGTGTCAGTGTAGCTACAAACTTGTGTTTTCAGTGTAGCTTCACAACTGGGTGGTGTCAGTGTCGCTACAATTGTGGTGTTCAGTGTAGCTAAAACTTGTGGTGTCAGTGTAGTACAATTTGGTGCTGTCAGTGTAGCTAAACTTTTGGTGTCCGTTGTAGCTGCAATTGAGGTGCAGTGTAGCTTACAAACTTGTGGTGTCAGTTGTAGTGTAGCTACAAAACTTGTGGTGTCAGTGTAGCTACAATTTGTGCTGTCAGTGTAGCTACAACTTGTGGTGTCAGTGTAGCAGCAACTTGTGGTGTCAGTGTAGCTACAACTTGTGGTGTCAGTGTAGCTACAACTTGTGGTGTCTGTTGTAGCTACAACTTTGGGGTGTCAGTGTAGTACAAGTGTTGTGTCAGTTGTAGCTACAATGGTTGGTGTCCAGTGTAGCTACAACTTGTAGTGTCTGGTGTAGCTACAACTTGTGGTGTCAGTGTAGCTAACAATTTTGTGCTGTCAGTGTAGAGCTACAACTTGTGGTCGTCAGTGTTAGCAGCCAACTTGAGGTGTCAGTCGTAGTACAACTTGTGGTGTCAGTGTAGCTACAACTTGTGGTGTCAGTGTAGCTACAACTTGTGGTGTCAGTGTAGCTACAACGTGTGGTGTCAGTGTAGCTACAACTAGTTGTTTTTGTCAGTGTTGTAGTAGCTACAACTTGTGGTGTCAGTGTAGCTACAACTTGTGGTGTCAGTGTAGCTACAACTTGTGGTGTCAGTGTAGCTACAACTTGTGGTGTCAGTGTAGCTACAACTTGTTGGTGTCAGTGTAGCTACAATGGTGGTGTCAGTGTACGCTACAACTTCGTGTGTCAGTGTAGCTAAAACTGCGTGGTGTCAGTTGTGCTACAACTTGTGGTGTTCAGTGCTAGCTACAAATGGTGGTGTCAGTGTAGCTTCAACTTGTGGTGTCAGTGTGTAGTACAACTTTTGGTTGTTGTCAGTGTAGCTACAACTTGTGGTGTCAGTGTAGCTACAACTTGTGGTGTCAGTGTAGCTACAACTTGTTGTGTCAGTGTAGCTACAACTTGTGGTGTCAGTGTAGCTACAACTTGTGGTGTCAGTGTAGCTACAACTTGTGGTGTCAGTGTAGCTAACTGTTGGTTGTCGTGTAGCTACAATCAGTGGATGTCGTGTAGCTACACTTGAGCGTCGTGTAGCTACAACTGGTGGTGTCAGTGTAGCTACAACTTGTGGTTGTCTGTGTAGTACAACTTGTGGTGTCAGTGTAGTACTAGGTGGTGTCAGTGTAGCTACAAACCTTGGTGGTTTTCAGTGTTGCTACAATAGGGTGGTGTCAGTGTAGCTACAACTTGTGGGGTCAGTGCTGCTACAACTTGTGGGTGTCAAGTGTGTAGCCTAACAACTTGTAGGGTCTAGTTGTAGCTACAACTTGTGGTGTCAGTGTAGCGGTAGCTACCACTTGTTGGTGTTTGTCAGTGTAGCTACAATGTGGTTGTCAGTGAGCCTCCACGTGTACGGTGTCGGTGTAGCTACAATCAGTGGTGTCAGTGTAGCTACAACTTGTTAGTGTCAGGGTTGTAGCTACAACTGGTGGTTTCGTCAGTGTTGCTACAACTTGTGGTGTTCAGTGTAGCTACAACTGGTGGTGGTCAGTGTAGCTAACGAACTGGTGGTGTCTGTGTAGCTACACTTTTGGTTGTAAGTGTAGCAACACTTGTGGTGTCAGTGTAGCTACAAACTTGTTGTGTCAGTGTTGCTACAAACTTGTGGTGTCAGTGTGCTACAACCTTGTGGTGTCAGTGTAGCTACATAACTTGTGGGGTCAGTTGTAGCTACAACAGTGGTGTCCGTGTGTAGCTACAACTGGTGGTGTCAGTGTAGCTAAATTGTAGGTGTCAGTGTAGCGACAGCTCTGTGGTGTGTTTGTCTGGTGTAGCTACATACTTGTGGTTGTCAAGGGTGTAAGCTACAAACTGGTGGTTATCAGTGTAGCTACAACTTGTGGTGTCAGTGTAGCTACAACCAGTGGTGTCAGTGTAGCTACAACAGTTGTGTCAGTGTAGCTACAACCTGTGGTGTCAGTGTAGCTACAACCAGTGGTTGTCAGTTGTAGAGCTACAAACCAGTGGTTGTCAGTGTAGCCACAAACCAGTGGTTGTCTGTGTACCCTACAACAGATGGTTGTCAGTTGTAAGCTACAACCAGTGGTTAGTCAGTGTGTGAGTGCCACTACTCACTCCTGTTTGCTTTAACAGCTCTTCTTCATCATACCACAAACAGGCAAAACAACAGCCTGGCTGAACAAACTCTGGCTGGCAAAACACCGCTGGCAAACAAAATAGACTCACAACGGGCGAATAAACTGTGTGTGTCGTGTGTGGTGTGTGTTGGTGTATGTGTGTGTGTGTGTATGTGTGAGTGTGGTGTGTTTGTGTGTGTGTGTGTGTGTGTCGTGTGTGTGTGTGTGGGTGTGAGGTGTGTGTTTTGTGTGTGTCGTTAGTTACCATTTTGTCTAGAGCCACATGTCGATTAGACACTAGGGCCTGTTGTATATGTGTGTGTGTGCATGTGTGTGTGTGTGTTGTGTGTCGTGTGTGTTGCGGTGTGTGTCGTGTGCATGCGTGTTGGTGTGTGTGTGTGTGTGTGTGTGTGTGTGTGTGTGTGTGTGTGTGTGTGGTGTGTGTGTGTGGTGTGTATGATGTGCTGTGTGTGTGTGTGTGTGTGTATGTGTTGTGTGTGTGTGTGTGTGTGTGTGTGTGTGTGTGTGTGTGTGTGTTGTTTGTGTGTGTGTGTGTGTGTGTGTGTGAGTGTGTGGTGTGTGTGTGTGTGTGTGTGTGTGGGTGTATGTGTTTTGTGTGTGTGTGTGTGTGGGTGTGTGTGGTGTGTGTGTGTGTGTGTTGTGTGTGTGTATGTGTTTGTGCTGTGTGTGTGTGTGTGTCGTTTCACTAATTGTACTCAATAGTGGGTTGCAGGGGTCGAGACTCATTCTGGCCCCCGCCTCTTCACTGATGCTACTAGGGTTCCTTCTCTTCCTGCTCCATGAGCCTTTATGATACTCCTCTTAAAGCTATGTATGGACCTGCCTCCACTACACACTTCCCAGACTATTCCACTTTCTGACAACTTGTGAAGAATATACTTCCTACTTACTGTGATTTCATCTAGGTCTTCAATTTAATTGTGACCCTTTGTTGCTGTGTACCCATCCTTCGAACATCCTGTTCTGTGGGGGTCCACCTGACAATTCTCTCAGTAGTTATATGTCGTTTTCATATCCCGCCATCTATCTGTCTCCAGTGTCGTACAGGTTCGATTTCTCTTAACGTCTCCTTCGTTAGGGGGGGAGTGGGGGGGTGTATAGTCTTGCTGCAAACCTTTTCCATTGTCTGTAACTAATTTCCGTAAGTGCTTGGCTAGGAGTGGGTTCCAAACTTGTGCTGCATACTCTAAACAGAGGCCTGACAAAACACAGTGTACAGGCGTTCCTGAAACGCTATTCTTATGAAGTTGTCGGAATGCATTCAGCGATTTGCTAGCGCTTATATGCTGCAGCAGTTATTTGGCTTAATTTGTTGCCTTCGGGTAGTGTGCTGGTGTTATTACTCACCCCTAGTGAGGTTTGTAGTCTTTGGCCCCCCCTAGACTGTACTCCGTCTGCGGTCTTCTTTGCCCTTCTCAATCTTCATTATTTTGCTTCACTTGGTGGGGAATGAAACTCAGTAGCCAGGTTTCTGGATCAGCTTGCAGCCCTGTCCAGATCCCTTTATAGTTCTCCTGGTCTCGTCCGATTAAATTTTTCTCATTCAAACTTCACAAAAAATTGCAAACAGGGACACTTCTGGTTCTATTCCTTCCGTCCATATGCTCAGGAATTACCCAGATAAACCTCGGTCCTAGGATGACCCCTGTGGCACCACCGATCGTTTACCGGCGCCCTTACTCCGGACTCCCTCGCCACGTACCTGACTCGCTGTTATCTTCTCTGACAAGTTATTCCCGGATCCATTTGTTGTGCCTTCCCTGTTATCGTCGCTTGGGTCCTTCAGCTTTTTTAATCTAATCTCTGGTGTGGAACTTTGTCAAAACGCCTTCTTACAGTCAAGAAAAATGCAATTCTACTTACCCCACTGTCTCTTTTCTTACTGCAGTCCCCCTGAACCGTGTTGGCTGTCGTTGATAATCTCTTCTTTTTAGGTGCTCCACCAATATCTCATGTATATTTGCTCAATGTGACCTTGTTACTTTTGTAGACAACATGCTTCACCATTCTAGAGGAGCCATACCCCATTACGTCACAGCTCAGCCGCAGCAAGGTCTCCTGTGTTGCAGTATCTGTCCAGATGCAGGAAGGTGTGGAGTGTGCCCATCAATGCTACTGCTATGACCCCGATGTTTAGCCAAACCCTACGTTTTTCCTTCCCTCTGAGGAGTTTTTTTCCATGTCCATATGTATATTTATATGCTTTTTTCGTGTTTTGTGCACCTGTTCCAGCGAGGAGAGATCGAGTTTTCTTTACACCATGTATTGTCGGTCGGAGACGACGCGAGGTAGGTGGCCCGAGCAAATGTAGACAGCTTGTACTGTTTGCACAAGACAGCCTATGCTGTCTGCCAGCTTAGGTTCATATTCGCAGCACTCAGGTGCTGCCTCTCTAGGCCCATGCCCAGGTCAGTGTGGGTCACTGGTACCACTCGCTCTCACTATGGCGACACATTTCATAAGTCAGAAGTGTCACTTCTCTCATCCCTCGCGGGCATGGCATCCCGGGCACTGGGCACAAACACAACATAGCCTGGGTTTACCCACCACGAGATGTATTTCCATTTATACACCCCGCTACCAGGAAACACCAAATAATTCGTAAACACTACACATGTCAGTTGACACTGGTTTATGTTTAACTGTTCGTGTCTGTCTCCTTTTTTAAAAATTTGGGACATTACTGTGCGTGTGTATATGTGTTGTATGGACTCACCTAAGTGTTCACCTAATTGTGATTGCAGGGGTCGAGGACTCCGCTCTTGGCCCCGCCTCTTCCTGATCGCTCTAGGTTCCTATCCCTCTCTGCTTCTGAGCTTTGTCATACCTTTCTTAAAACTATGTATGGTTCCTGCTCCATTCACTTGCTAGGCTATTCCACTCCTGACGACTCTATGACTGAAGAAAATACTTCCTAACCGTCCCTGTGACTCGTCTGAGTCTTCAGTCCCAGTTGTGAACCCTTTTTTCTGTGTTCCCTCTCTGGGATCATATTATCTCTGTCCACCTTGTCTATTCCCCGCAGTATCTTGTATGTTGTTTCATTTCTACCTGACTCTTCTGTCCTCCAGTGTCGTCAGTCCGGTTTCCTTCAAGACCTTTCCCCGTACGAATTCCCTGACTCTGGGGACTAGCCTAGTTGCAAACATTTGTACTTTCTCTAACTTCTTGACGTGCTTGACCAGGTGTGGATTCCAGAACTGGTGCTGCATACTCTAGTATTGGCTAACATACACAGTTGTTACAGTGTCTTGAACGATTCCTTATTAAGGTTATCGGAACGCTATCTCAAGTTTGCCAGGCGCCCGTCTGCTGCAGCAGATATTGTTGATGGAGTGCTCCGGTGTTGTGCTCGTGTTATGGTACCCCCAAGGTTCTTTCTCCTGAGAGAGGTTTGTAGTCTTTATTCACCTATCCCTATACTCTGTCTGCGGTCTTCTTTGCCCCTCCCCCAATCTTCAAGACTTTTCATTTGGCAGGATATTGGATTTCGAAGAAGCCAGTTTCTGGGACCACGTGTCCAAGCTGTCAGGTCTCTTTGCGTCCTGTCTCATTCTCATTTGATTTATTTTTCTCATCAGCTTCACATCTTCTGCGATTAGGGACCACATCAGAGTCTATTCCTTCCATCAGTCGTTTCACAATTATATACAAAAATAGAACTGGTCTTAGAACTGACCTGTGGGACCCCGATCGTCACAGGCGCCCACTGTGATACCTTACACGTACCATGATTCGTTGCTGCCTCCCTGTCAGGGTATTCCTGATCCATCTGCAGTGCACCTACCCGGTTATATACGCCTGATTCTCCAGCTTCGCAACTAGTCTCTTGTGGGGAAACTGTGTCAAAGGCTCTTCTGCAGTCTAGGAAACGCAAGGAACCCACCCCTCTCTTCTCGTGTCCTTACTTTGTTAACCCTTGTCAATAAAACTCCAAGGAGTCTGTGACACTGGATTTGCCTTCCATGAACCCATGCTGGTTTTCATTTACAACTCTGTTCCCGTTCCAGAGTGTTCCACCACTCTCCTCCTGATAATCTTCTCACACAATACATCGTCGAAGACACAGAGTATGTAGTTTTAGTCATCATTTCTGTTTCCTTTCTTAAATATGGGGACTACATTTGCTGTCTTCCATTTCTCAGGTAGTTGTCCAGTTTCAAAAGGGATGTGTTGAGATTGTGGTTTTTGTTAGGGGCACACACAGCCTTCTTGCTCCTTCTCTAGGACCCATGTGGAGATTGTTGTTACGGTCCCATCGCCTGTTGAGGTATCAAGGTTCACTTTGCAGTTTCTGCACTCCTCCCTCGGTTAGTTGGCATGTCATCCAACACTGTTGGTCTTTCCCTCTTGAGTGTTTACCTTCGTGCCTGTCTTCCCACAGAACCTTCCTGTATATACTGTAAAAACCTTCCTTAAATATCCTGTTTAGCTCCCTCACATACCTCCGGATCATTTTCTTGTGAGTTCTCCACTTCTGTCCTCATTCTGATAATGGTCTTTGGACTTTGGTCTTCTCTGATGTGGCTATTACAACAGTTTCGGGGTAGTTCTTGATTTTCGATGACTATGTCATTTTCATACTGTCGCTGGGCCTCGTCCTTACCTGTGCATACTGTCTGGCTTGCGATAATCTCCCCTATATAATTTTCCTGTGTTCTTGCCTTCTGTACTTTTCCATTCTCTATTGCACTTTGTTTTGCCTCCTTACACCGTCGGGTAAACCAGTGGCTCGATTCTGGTCTTTCCGATGGTACTGTTTGCCTTGTTAACAAAACCCTTTCCAATGCCTCCTTGCATTTGTTGTTACATATTCCATCATTTCGTTTACTGGCTTTCCTGCAGTTCTCTGTCCCACGGTACCTCCCGCAGGGAAGTTCCTCACCCTATGTAGCCCCCTCTTTTGTATTCAGGCTTTTTCCCATTCAATTTCCTGTTACTCTCCCACTCTTGCAGCTTACTATGTATTCAAAGCACAGAAGAACCACGTGGTCGCTAGCTCCTAGGGGACTCTCATAGTGAAGTCATCAATGTACGGAGCGGCCAGGGTGAACACAAGGTCCAATCATTGATGGTTCATCATCACCTCTCACTCTCGGTAGTGTCATTACAACTCATGTTGGTGCATGAGTTTTCCAGCACCACGGCCAAGCAATCTGGCTCTCCATGTTTCGGGACCCCCATGTAGGCTCCAGGTTTTCACAGTCAATCTCCCTGTGGTGAAATCCCCCATAACCAGCAACTTTGATCTGCTGGAGTGAGCTCTTTTGGCCACCTCAGCAAGTGTGTCCACATGTTCTGTGTGGTGTATGTGTGTGTGTTTGTGTGTGTGTGTGTGTGTGTGTGTGTGTGCTGGGTGTGTGCCCGTGTGTGTGTGTTGTGTGTGGCTGTTATGTGTGGTTGTGCGTGTGTATGTGTGTGTATGCGTTGTGTGTGTTTTGTGTGTGTGTGTGAGATGTGTGTGATTTGTACTCACCTATTTGTGGTTGCAGGGGTCGTCATAGCTCCTGGCCCCGCCTCTTCACTGATTGCTACTAGCGTCCTCACTCTTCTGCCCCATGTGCTTTATCATACCTCGCCTTAAAAACTATGTATGTTCCCGCCTCCAGACTACTTCATCTTTCTAGGCTATTTCCACGGCTTGACTTATCTTGACTGAAGAATACTTTCTCAACATCCCTTTGATTCATCTGAGTCTATAACTTCCAATTGTGGACCTCTTGTGTCTGTGTCCCATCATCTGGAACATCAGTCCTTTGTCCACCTTTTCTATTCCGCGCAGTATTTTATTATGTTTTTTCGTTATCATGTCTCCCTCATGACCCTCCTGTCTCCAGTGTCTATCAGGCCCCCGATTTCACTCAACCTTTCTTCATAGGACAATCCACGTAGCTTGGGACTAGTTCTTGTTGCAAACCTTTGCACTTTCTCTAATTTTGACGGGCTTGACTAGGTGTGGATTCCATATCTGGTGCTGCATACTCCGGTATGGGCCTGTCGGTAAATGGCTATACACATAGTCTTGGACGATCCTCAACCTTCACTCAGCTCCCTGCATCAACTTCTCCAGTCCTCCGCATTTTCAACCTATCCACCAGCTCCTCTAGCAATCTACCTTCCACCCAGCTCCTCGCATCAACCTTCCTCCAGCCCTCGCATCAACCTTCCACCAGCTCCTCGCAGATCCTTCCTCCAGCTCCTCGCATCAACCTTCCCTCAAGTCCTCGCAGCAACCGTCCACGATCCTCGCATCAACCTTCCACCAGCTCCTCGCATTCAACCTTTCCACCAGCTCCTCGCATCAACTTCCACCTGCTCCCTCGCATCACCTTACTCCACGCTCCTCGCATCAAAACCTCTCCACCTGCTCTAGCATTCAACCTTCCACCAGCTCCTCGCATCCACCTTCCTCCAGCTCCTCGCATCAACCTTCCACCAGCTCCTCGCATCCAACCTTCCTCCAGATCCTCGCCATCAACCTTTCTCCAGTCATCGCATCAACCTTACCTCAGCTCCTCGCATCAACCTCTCCTCGCTCCTCGCATCAACCTACCACCAGCTCCGCATCAACCTTCCACCAGCTCCTCGCATCAACCGTCCACCAGCTCTCGCATCAACCTGCCACCAGCTCCCGACATTCAAACCTTCCTCCAGCTCCTGGCATCAACCTTCCTCCAGCTCCTCGCATCATCCATCCTCCCAGCTCCCTCGCATCAACCTGCCACCAGCTCCTCGCATCAACCTTCCACAGGCTCCTCGCATCAACTTCTCCAGTTCCTCGCATCAACCTTCTCCAGCTCTGCATAACCTTCCACCCAGCTCTTCGCATTCAACCTTCCTCCGTCTCCTCGCATCAACTTCCTCAGCTCCTAGCATCAACATTCCCTCCAGCTCCTTTCGGCAGCAACCTGCCTCCAGCTCCTCGCATATACCTTTCCTCCCCGCTCCTAGCCATAACCTCCTCAGCTCTCGGCATCAACCTTCCTCCAGCTCCTAGCATCAACCTACTCCTGCTTCCTCGCATCAACCTTCCTCCAGCTCTCGCATCAACCTCTCCTCCAGGCTCCTTGCTTCTCAACCATCCTCCAGTCCTCGCATCAAACCTTCTCCAGCTCTCCTTCGCATAACCTTCCTCCAGCTATCGCATCAACCTTCTCCTGCGCTCGCATCAACCTGCCTCCAGCTCCTCCGCATTCAAACCTTCATCCAGCTCCTCGCATCAACCTTCCTCCAGCTCTCGCATCAACCTTCCTCCAGCTCCTCGCATCAACCTTCCTCCAGCCTCTCGCATCAAACCTTCTCCAGGATCCTCGCATCAACCTTCCTCCAGCTCTCGCATCAACCTTCATCCAGCTCCTCTCGCACAACCTTCCTCCAGCCCTCGCTCAACCTTCCTCCAGCGCCTAGCATCAACCTTCCCCAGCTCCTCGATCATCCGTCTCCAGCTCCGCGCATCACCACCTTCCTCCAGCTCCTCGCATCAACCTTCCACCAGCTCCCTCGCATCAACCTTCCTCCACTCCTCGCATCACCTTCCTCAGCTCCTCGCATCAACCTTCCTCCAGCTCCTCGCATTCAACCTTCACCAGCTCCTCGCATCAACTTCCTCAGCGCCTCGCATCAACCTTCCTCCGGCCTCCTCGCATCAACTTCCTCCAGCTCCTCGCATCAACCTTCCTCCAGCTCTAGCATTCAACTTCCTCCAAGCTCCTCGCATCAACCTTCCTCAGCTCCTTGCATCACCCTTCCTCCAGCTCCTCGCATCAAACCTTCCTCCAGCTCCGCATCAACCTTCCAACAGCTCCTCCGCTATCAACCTCTTCAGCTCCTGCATCAAATGCACAACAACTATTCCTCTTTTCACGTCCCATTCGAAAAAATAAAATTACCTCACAAAAAATAACAAGTTGAACATAGATAACTGAAGATATATTAGGGTTAATGGACCTGGAGAGAGAGGGAGGGAGATGAGAGAGAGAGAGAGTCGAGAGAGAGAGTGATAGGGGGGGATGGCCCTGAGGAGACGGAGAGAGAGAGAGAGAGGATGATAGAGGGAGAGAGAAGAGAGAGGATCGAGACAGATGCCATTAAGAAGAAGTTGAAAACACGGAAAAATTAAACGAATGAATTTGCCACATGGTAATTTGGGAGAGACAAAGAGGGGAGAGAAGTGGAAGATTGATATAGCTTGGTGAAGCAAGATGGTTGACTGGTTTTGACGGTAGGTGGAGACGACTGGTTAGACTGGCTATAGATGGAGACGACTGGTTGACTGGTAATTGGAGAGACTGGTTTACTGGTACGTGGAGGGGACTGGTTTGACTGGTAGGTGGGACGATGGTTGATGGTAGGTGGAGGGGACTGGTTGACTGGTAGGGTGGAGACGACTGGTTGGACTGGTAGGTGGAGGGACTGGTTTGACTGGTAGGTGGAGACGTCTGGTTGACTGGTAGGCTGGAGGGGACTGGTTGACTGGTAGGTGGAGAGACTGGTTGACTGGTAGGTGGAGGGGACTGTTGGACTGGTAGGAGGTGGAGAGACTGGTTGACTGGTAGGTGGAGGGGATGGTTGGCTGGTAGGTGAAGAACGATGGTTGACTGGTAAGTGAGACGACTGTTTGACTGGTAGGTGGAGGGGACAGGTTGGATGGTAAGGGAGACGACTGGTTGACTGGTAGGTGGAGGGAATGGTTGATGGTAGGTGAACGACTGGTTGGACTGGTAAGTTGGAGACGACTGGTGACTGGAAGCTGGAGGGGGATGGTTGACTGGTTGGTGGAGTCGACTGGTAGGGGGAGGGGACTGGTTGACTGGTAGGTGGAGACGACTGGTTGATGGTAGGGTGGAGGAGACTGGTTGACTGGTAGGTGGAGACGACTGGTTGACGGGTAGGTGGGGGGGACTGGTTAGATGGTAGGTGGAGACGCTGGCTGACTGGTAGGTGGAGGGGACTGTAGACTGGTAGATGGAGTCGACTGGTTGACTGGTATGTGGAGACGACTGGTTGGATGGCAGATGGAGAGAACTGGTTGACTGTAGGTGGAGACGACTGGTTGACTGGTAGGTGGAGACAACTGGTTGACTGATAGATGGAGGGCGGACTGATTGTACTAGTAGTGGTGGGGGACTGTATGAGGTAAAAGCCAACCCAATTCGTCATGTGGAGGGGATGGGTGAATGGTAGGTGGAGGGGATGTTGACTGGTTGGTGGAGGGGCTGGTTGATGATTGGTGGAGGGGGAGCTGGTTGATGGTAACTGGAGAGGGCTGGGTGCTCGGTTGGTGAAGGGGACTGGTGACTAGTTGAACTGATTGATGGAGTGAATTGTTTGATGGTGTATGGAGAGGGTTGGTTGACTGGTAGGCGGAGAGGATTGGTTGACTGATAGGTGGAGGGGACTGGTTGACTGGTAGGTGGAGGGGACTGGTTGACTGGTAGGTGGAGAGGACTGGTTGACTGGTAGGTGGAGAGGGCTGGTTGACTAATTGACTGGTTGGTGGAGAGTGCTGGTTGACTGGTTGATGGAGAGGGTTGTTTGGCTGGTAGGTGGAGAGGGCTGGTTTACTGGATGACTGTTAGGTGGATGGGACTAGATGATTGGTTGAGTGGTATTTAGAGGGGACTGGTTGACTTTTTGAATGGGAAGGTGGAGAGGATGGTGGTTGACTGGTTGAATGGAAGTTGGAGAGGACTAATTGACTTGTAGGTGGAGGGGACTGGTTGACTGGTTGACTGGGGAGGGGAGAAGGCTGGGTTGACTGATAGGTGGAAGGGAAACTGGGATGATTGGGTTGAACTGTATGTGGAGAGGCTTGGTTGACTGGTATTTGGAGAGGACTGGTTGACTGGTTGGTGGAGGGGACTGGTTGACTGGGACATGGAGAGGACTGGATGACTGGTAGTGTCAGTGTAGTTACAACTGGTAGTGTCAGTGTAGTTACAACTGGTAGTGTCAGTGTAGTTACAACTGGTTGAGTCAGTGTAGTTACAACTGATAGCGTCAGTGTAGTTACAACTGGTTGAGTCAGTGTCAGTTACAACTCGGTAGAGTCATGTGTAGTTACAACCTGGTAGTGTCAGTGTAGGTTACAACTGGTAGTGTCAGTGTGTTTACATGGTTGAGTCAGTGTAGTTACAACTGATAGCGTCAGTGTAGTTAAACTGGTTGGAGGTCACGTGTAGTTACAAACTGGTAGTGTCAGTGTAGTTTACAACTGGTTGAGTCAGTGTAGTTACAACTGGTAGTGTCAGTGTAGTTACAACTGGTAGTGTCAGTGTAGTTACAACTGGTTGAGTCAGTGTAGTTACAAATTGTAGTGTCAGTGTAGTAGTTACAACTGGTGTGTTAGGTAGTTACAAATGGTTGAGTCGTAGTAGTTACAACTGGGTAGTGTCAGTGTAGTTAAAAACTGGTAGTGTCAGTGTAGTTACAACTGGTTAGTGTCAGTGTAGTTACAACTGGTGTGTCAGTGTAGTTACACTGTAGTGTCAGTTTGTAGTTCAACTGGTAGTATCATTGAGTTACAACTGGTATGTCAGTGTTAGCTTTACATGGTAGTGTCCAGTGTAGTTACAACTGGTAGTGTCAGTGTAGTTACAACTGGGTTTGAGTCAGTGTAGTTACAACTGGTAGTGTCAGTGTAGTTACAACTGGAAGTGTCAGTGTAGTTACAACTGGGTGGTCAGTTGTAGTTCAACTGGTAGTGTCAGTGAAGTTACAAATGGAAGTGTCAGTGTAGTTACAACTGGTTGTTGTCAGTTGTAGTTACAAATGGTTGAGTCGTGTTGTTACAACTGGTAGTGTCATTGTAGGTTACAACTGGTCAGTGTCAGTGTAGTTACAAAACTGGCTGATGTCAGGTGTAGTTACAACTGGTAGTGCCAGTGTAGTTACAACTGGTTTGAGTCAGTTTTGTAGTTAACAAATGGTGAGTGTCAGTGTAGTTTACAATCTGGGTTGAGTCAGTTGTATTTACAAATGGGTGAGTCATTGTTGTAGTTACAACTGGTAGTGTCAGTGTAGTTCTACTGGTTAGTGTCAGTGTAGTTACAACTGGTTGAGTCAACAGTGTAGTTACATTCTGGTTGAGTCAGTTGTAGTTACAACTGGTTAGTGCCAGGTAGTTACAACTGGTAGTGTCAGAGTAGTAACAATGGTAGTGTCAGTGTTAGTTACAACTGGTAGAGTCAGGGTAGTTACAACTGGTTAGTGCCAGTGTAGTTACAATCTGTAGTGCCAGTGTAGTTACAACTGGTGTGTCAGTGTAGTTACAAACTGGTTGAGTCAGTGTAGTTACAACTGGTAGTGCCAGGTCGTTACAACTGGGTAGTTGTCTGTGTAGTTACAACTGGTTGAGTCATCAGTGTAAGTTAAATGGGTAGTGCCGTGTAGTTACAAACTGGTAGTGTCAGTGTATTTTACAACTGGTAGTGCCTGTGTAGTTACAATGGTAGGTGTCAGTGTGTTGTTACAACTGGTAGTGCCAGTGTAGTTTACAAATGATAGTGCCAGTGTAGTTTACAATGGGTAGTGTCAGTGGCTTACAACTATTGAGTCAGTGTAGTTACAACTGTTAGTGTAAGTGTAGTTAACACTGGTATTTGTTCAGTGTAGTTACAAACTGGTGGGAGTCAGTGTATTTAAACTGGTATTGCAGTGTCAGTTACAACTGGCAGTGTCAGTGTTGGTTAACAACTGGTTGGTCAGTGCTAGTTAAACTGGTTGACGTCAGTGTAGGAAATTACACTGGTAGTGGCAGTGTAGTTGCAACTGGTTTGAGTCAGTGTAGTTACAACTGTTTGAGTCAGTGTAGTTACAACTGGTTAGTGTCCAGTGTAGTTACAACTGGTTTGAGTCAGTGTAGTTACAACTGGTAGTGTCAGTGTAGTTACAACTGTAGTGTCAGTTTAGTTACAACTGGTTGAGTCAGTGTAGGTACAATGGTAGTGTCAGTGTTAGTTAAACTGGTTGAGTCAGGGTAGTTACAATGGTAGTATCTTGTAGTTACAACTGTAGTTGTCAGCTTAGTGAAACTGGTGTGTCAGTGTAGTTACACTGGTAGTGCCAGTAGTAGTTAACAACTGTAGTGTCAGTGTAGTTACAATGTTTAGTGCCAGTGTAGTTACAACTGGTGTGCAGTGTAGTTACAACTGGTAGTGTCAGTGTAGTTACCAACTCGGTTGAGTCAGTGTGTTTCAACTGGTAGTGCCAGGGTAGTTACAACTGGTATGTGACATTGTAGTTAAACTGGTTGAGTCAGTGTAGTTACATCTGGTCAGTGCCAGTGTAGTTACAAAACTGGTAGTGACAGTGTAGTCGTTACAACTGGTCTCGTGCCAGTGTAGTTAACAACTGTATTGTCAGTGTAGTTACAACTGGTTTAGTGCCCCAGAGTGTAGTTACATCTGATGTGCCAGTATGTAAGTTCACAACTGGTTAGTGTCATGTGTAGTTACAATCGGGTTGAGTCAGTGTTGTTACAACTGCTAGTGTAAGTGTAGTTACAACTTGGTATTGTCAGATGTAGTTTACAACTGGTGGAGTCAGTGTTATTTAAATAACTGGTAGTGTCAGTGTAGTTACAAAACTGCCGTGTCTGTGTTAGTTACAATGGTTGTGTCAGAGTAGTTACAAATGGTTGGAGTCAGTTGCTAGGTACAACTGGTAGTGTCGTGTAGTTTTGCAACTGGTTGAGTCAGTGTAGTTAAAACTGGTTGATGACAGTGTAGTTTACAACTGGTAGTTGTCAGAGTAGTTACAACTGGTTTGAGTCAGTTGTAGTTACAACTGGTAGCTGCTCAGTGTAGCTTACAATGGAAGTGTTCAGTGTGTTACACTGTTGAGTCAGTGTTAGTTACAACTGGTGTGTCAGTGTAGTTTACAACTGGTTGAGTCAGTGTATTACAATGGTAGTATCATTGTAAGTACATACTGTGTGTCAGCGTAGTTACAAATGGTGTGTAGTGTTGTATTACAACTCGTGGAGTCAGTGTAGTTTCAACTGGTAGTGGTCAGTGTAGGTACAACTGGCCCACCCACCCCTAGTGTAGTTGTAGTTACAACTGGTGTGTTGTGTCAGTGTAGTTACAACTGGTAGTCATTATTGTAGATACAACTGGTGTGTCAGTGTGTTTACAACGGTAGTGTCTGTGTTAGTTTAAAAATGTAGTAATCATTGTAGTTACAACTGGTAGTGTCCAGTGTAGTTACAATTGGTAGTGTCAGTGTAGTTCAACTGGTGGAGTCAGTTGTAGTTTTGTAGTTAAAACTGGTAGTATCATTGTAGCTACACTGGTGTAAAGTCAGATGTTAGTTACAGTTGGTGAAGTCAGTGTAGTTACAACTGGTGGAGTCAGTGTAGTTACAACTGGTAGTATCATTGTAGTTACAACTGGTAGTGTCAGTGTAGTTACAATTGGTAGTGTCAGTGTAGTTACAACTGGTGGAGTCAGTGTAGTTACAACTGGTAGTATCATTGTAGTTACAACTGGTAGTGTCAGTGTAGTTACAATTTGGTATAGATGACAGTGTAGTACAACTTGTGGTGTCAGTGTAGCTGCAACTTGTGGTGTCAGTGTAGGTACAACTGGTTGAGTCAGTGTAGTTACAACTGGTAGTGTCAGTGTAGCTACAACTTGTTATGTCAGTGTAGCTACAACTGGTGGTGTCAGTGTAGCTACAACTTGTGGTGTCAGTGTAGCTACAACTTGTGGTGTCAGTGTAGCTACAACGTGCGGTGTCAGTGTAGCTTCAACTTGTGGTGTCAGTGTAGCTACAACTTGTGGTGTCAGTGTAGCTACAACTTGTGGTGTCAGTGTAGCTACAACTTGTGGTGTCAGTGTAGCTACAATTTTGTGGTGTCAGTGGTGTTAGCTTCAACTGTCTGTGTCAGTGTACGCTCAACTTGAGGTGTCAGTGTAGCTACACCTTGTGGTTTGTCTGTGTAGCGTCAACTTGTGGTGTCAGTGGTAGTACAACTTGTGGTGTCAGTGTTGTAGCTACAACTTGTGGTGGTCAGTGTAAGCTACAATTATGTGCTGTCAGTTGTAAGCTACAATTGTGAGTGTCAGTGTTGGTTACAATTGGTGGTGTCAGTGTAGCTACAAACTTGTGTTTTCAGTGTAGCTTCACAACTGGGTGGTGTCAGTGTCGCTACAATTGTGGTGTTCAGTGTAGCTAAAACTTGTGGTGTCAGTGTAGTACAATTTGGTGCTGTCAGTGTAGCTAAACTTTTGGTGTCCGTTGTAGCTGCAATTGAGGTGCAGTGTAGCTTACAAACTTGTGGTGTCAGTTGTAGTGTAGCTACAAAACTTGTGGTGTCAGTGTAGCTACAATTTGTGCTGTCAGTGTAGCTACAACTTGTGGTGTCAGTGTAGCAGCAACTTGTGGTGTCAGTGTAGCTACAACTTGTGGTGTCAGTGTAGCTACAACTTGTGGTGTCTGTTGTAGCTACAACTTTGGGGTGTCAGTGTAGTACAAGTGTTGTGTCAGTTGTAGCTACAATGGTTGGTGTCCAGTGTAGCTACAACTTGTAGTGTCTGGTGTAGCTACAACTTGTGGTGTCAGTGTAGCTAACAATTTTGTGCTGTCAGTGTAGAGCTACAACTTGTGGTCGTCAGTGTTAGCAGCCAACTTGAGGTGTCAGTCGTAGTACAACTTGTGGTGTCAGTGTAGCTACAACTTGTGGTGTCAGTGTAGCTACAACTTGTGGTGTCAGTGTAGCTACAACTTGTGGTGTCAGTGTAGCTACAACTAGTTGTTTTTGTCAGTGTTGTAGTAGCTACAACTTGTGGTGTCAGTGTAGCTACAACTTGTGGTGTCAGTGTAGCTACAACTTGTGGTGTCAGTGTAGCTACAACTTGTGGTGTCAGTGTAGCTACAACTTGTGGTGTCAGTGTAGCTTCAATGGTGGTGTCAGTGTACGCTACAACTTCGTGTGTCAGTGTAGCTAAAACTGCGTGGTGTCAGTTGTGCTACAACTTGTGGTGTTCAGTGCTAGCTACAAATGGTGGTGTCAGTGTAGCTTCAACTTGTGGTGTCAGTGTGTAGTACAACTTTTGGTTGTTGTCAGTGTAGCTACAACTCTGTGGTGTCAGTGTAGCTACAACTTGTGGTGTCAGTGTAGCTACAACTTGTGGTGTCAGTGTAGCTACAACTTGTGGTGTCAGTGTAGCTACAACTTGTGGTGTCAGTGTAGCTACAACTGGTGGTGTCAGTGTAGCTAACTGTTGGTTGTCGTGTAGCTACAATCAGTGGATGTCGTGTAGCTACACTTGAGCGTCGTGTAGCTACAACTGGTGGTGTCAGTGTAGCTACAACTTGTGGTTGTCTGTGTAGTACAACTTGTGGTGTCAGTGTAGTACTAGGTGGTGTCAGTGTAGCTACAAACCTTGGTGGTTTTCAGTGTTGCTACAATAGGGTGGTGTCAGTGTAGCTACAACTTGTGGGGTCAGTGCTGCTACAACTTGTGGGTGTCAAGTGTGTAGCCTAACAACTTGTAGGGTCTAGTTGTAGCTACAACTTGTGGTGTCAGTGTAGCGGTAGCTACCACTTGTTGGTGTTTGTCAGTGTAGCTACAATGTGGTTGTCAGTGAGCCTCCACGTGTACGGTGTCGGTGTAGCTACAATCAGTGGTGTCAGTGTAGCTACAACTTGTTAGTGTCAGGGTTGTAGCTACAACTGGTGGTTTCGTCAGTGTTGCTACAACTTGTGGTGTTCAGTGTAGCTACAACTGGTGGTGGTCAGTGTAGCTAACGAACTGGTGGTGTCTGTGTAGCTACACTTTTGGTTGTAAGTGTAGCAACACTTGTGGTGTCAGTGTAGCTACAAACTTGTTGTGTCAGTGTAGCTACAACTTGTGGTGTCAGTGTAGCTACAACTTGTGGTGTCAGTGTAGCTACATAACTTGTGGGGTCAGTTGTAGCTACAACAGTGGTGTCCGTGTGTAGCTACAACTGGTGGTGTCAGTGTAGCTAAATTGTAGGTGTCAGTGTAGCGACAGCTCTGTGGTGTGTTTGTCTGGTGTAGCTACATACTTGTGGTTGTCAAGGGTGTAAGCTACAAACTGGTGGTTATCAGTGTAGCTACAACTGGTGGTGTCAGTGTAGCTACAACCAGTGGTGTCAGTGTAGCTACAACAGTTGTGTCAGTGTAGCTACAACTTGTGGTGTCAGTGTAGCTACAACCAGTGGTTGTCAGTTGTAGAGCTACAAACCAGTGGTTGTCAGTGTAGCCACAAACCAGTGGTTGTCTGTGTACCCTACAACAGATGGTTGTCAGTTGTAAGCTACAACCAGTGGTTAGTCAGTGTGTGAGTGCCACTACTCACTCCTGTTTGCTTTAACAGCTCTTCTTCATCATACCACAAACAGGCAAAACAACAGCCTGGCTGAACAAACTCTGGCTGGCAAAACACCGCTGGCAAACAAAATAGACTCACAACGGGCGAATAAACTGTGTGTGTCGTGTGTGGTGTGTGTTGGTGTATGTGTGTGTGTGTGTATGTGTGAGTGTGGTGTGTTTGTGTGTGTGTGTGTGTGTGTCGTGTGTGTGTGTGTGGGTGTGAGGTGTGTGTTTTGTGTGTGTCGTTAGTTACCATTTTGTCTAGAGCCACATGTCGATTAGACACTAGGGCCTGTTGTATATGTGTGTGTGTGCATGTGTGTGTGTGTGTTGTGTGTCGTGTGTGTTGCGGTGTGTGTCGTGTGCATGCGTGTTGGTGTGTGTGTGTGTGTGTGTGTGTGTGTGTGTGTGTGTGTGTGTGTGTGGTGTGTGTGTGTGGTGTGTATGATGTGCTGTGTGTGTGTGTGTGTGTGTATGTGTTGTGTGTGTGTGTGTGTGTGTGTGTGTGTGTGTGTGTGTGTGTGTTGTTTGTGTGTGTGTGTGTGTGTGTGTGTGAGTGTGTGGTGTGTGTGTGTGTGTGTGTGTGTGGGTGTATGTGTTTTGTGTGTGTGTGTGTGTGGGTGTGTGTGGTGTGTGTGTGTGTGTGTTGTGTGTGTGTATGTGTTTGTGCTGTGTGTGTGTGTGTGTCGTTTCACTAATTGTACTCAATAGTGGGTTGCAGGGGTCGAGACTCATTCTGGCCCCCGCCTCTTCACTGATGCTACTAGGGTTCCTTCTCTTCCTGCTCCATGAGCCTTTATGATACTCCTCTTAAAGCTATGTATGGACCTGCCTCCACTACACACTTCCCAGACTATTCCACTTTCTGACAACTTGTGAAGAATATACTTCCTACTTACTGTGATTTCATCTAGGTCTTCAATTTAATTGTGACCCTTTGTTGCTGTGTACCCATCCTTCGAACATCCTGTTCTGTGGGGGTCCACCTGACAATTCTCTCAGTAGTTATATGTCGTTTTCATATCCCGCCATCTATCTGTCTCCAGTGTCGTACAGGTTCGATTTCTCTTAACGTCTCCTTCGTTAGGGGGGGAGTGGGGGGGTGTATAGTCTTGCTGCAAACCTTTTCCATTGTCTGTAACTAATTTCCGTAAGTGCTTGGCTAGGAGTGGGTTCCAAACTTGTGCTGCATACTCTAAACAGAGGCCTGACAAAACACAGTGTACAGGCGTTCCTGAAACGCTATTCTTATGAAGTTGTCGGAATGCATTCAGCGATTTGCTAGCGCTTATATGCTGCAGCAGTTATTTGGCTTAATTTGTTGCCTTCGGGTAGTGTGCTGGTGTTATTACTCACCCCTAGTGAGGTTTGTAGTCTTTGGCCCCCCCTAGACTGTACTCCGTCTGCGGTCTTCTTTGCCCTTCTCAATCTTCATTATTTTGCTTCACTTGGTGGGGAATGAAACTCAGTAGCCAGGTTTCTGGATCAGCTTGCAGCCCTGTCCAGATCCCTTTATAGTTCTCCTGGTCTCGTCCGATTAAATTTTTCTCATTCAAACTTCACAAAAAATTGCAAACAGGGACACTTCTGGTTCTATTCCTTCCGTCCATATGCTCAGGAATTACCCAGATAAACCTCGGTCCTAGGATGACCCCTGTGGCACCACCGATCGTTTACCGGCGCCCTTACTCCGGACTCCCTCGCCACGTACCTGACTCGCTGTTATCTTCTCTGACAAGTTATTCCCGGATCCATTTGTTGTGCCTTCCCTGTTATCGTCGCTTGGGTCCTTCAGCTTTTTTAATCTAATCTCTGGTGTGGAACTTTGTCAAAACGCCTTCTTACAGTCAAGAAAAATGCAATTCTACTTACCCCACTGTCTCTTTTCTTACTGCAGTCCCCCTGAACCGTGTTGGCTGTCGTTGATAATCTCTTCTTTTTAGGTGCTCCACCAATATCTCATGTATATTTGCTCAATGTGACCTTGTTACTTTTGTAGACAACATGCTTCACCATTCTAGAGGAGCCATACCCCATTACGTCACAGCTCAGCCGCAGCAAGGTCTCCTGTGTTGCAGTATCTGTCCAGATGCAGGAAGGTGTGGAGTGTGCCCATCAATGCTACTGCTATGACCCCGATGTTTAGCCAAACCCTACGTTTTTCCTTCCCTCTGAGGAGTTTTTTTCCATGTCCATATGTATATTTATATGCTTTTTTCGTGTTTTGTGCACCTGTTCCAGCGAGGAGAGATCGAGTTTTCTTTACACCATGTATTGTCGGTCGGAGACGACGCGAGGTAGGTGGCCCGAGCAAATGTAGACAGCTTGTACTGTTTGCACAAGACAGCCTATGCTGTCTGCCAGCTTAGGTTCATATTCGCAGCACTCAGGTGCTGCCTCTCTAGGCCCATGCCCAGGTCAGTGTGGGTCACTGGTACCACTCGCTCTCACTATGGCGACACATTTCATAAGTCAGAAGTGTCACTTCTCTCATCCCTCGCGGGCATGGCATCCCGGGCACTGGGCACAAACACAACATAGCCTGGGTTTACCCACCACGAGATGTATTTCCATTTATACACCCCGCTACCAGGAAACACCAAATAATTCGTAAACACTACACATGTCAGTTGACACTGGTTTATGTTTAACTGTTCGTGTCTGTCTCCTTTTTTAAAAATTTGGGACATTACTGTGCGTGTGTATATGTGTTGTATGGACTCACCTAAGTGTTCACCTAATTGTGATTGCAGGGGTCGAGGACTCCGCTCTTGGCCCCGCCTCTTCCTGATCGCTCTAGGTTCCTATCCCTCTCTGCTTCTGAGCTTTGTCATACCTTTCTTAAAACTATGTATGGTTCCTGCTCCATTCACTTGCTAGGCTATTCCACTCCTGACGACTCTATGACTGAAGAAAATACTTCCTAACCGTCCCTGTGACTCGTCTGAGTCTTCAGTCCCAGTTGTGAACCCTTTTTTCTGTGTTCCCTCTCTGGGATCATATTATCTCTGTCCACCTTGTCTATTCCCCGCAGTATCTTGTATGTTGTTTCATTTCTACCTGACTCTTCTGTCCTCCAGTGTCGTCAGTCCGGTTTCCTTCAAGACCTTTCCCCGTACGAATTCCCTGACTCTGGGGACTAGCCTAGTTGCAAACATTTGTACTTTCTCTAACTTCTTGACGTGCTTGACCAGGTGTGGATTCCAGAACTGGTGCTGCATACTCTAGTATTGGCTAACATACACAGTTGTTACAGTGTCTTGAACGATTCCTTATTAAGGTTATCGGAACGCTATCTCAAGTTTGCCAGGCGCCCGTCTGCTGCAGCAGATATTGTTGATGGAGTGCTCCGGTGTTGTGCTCGTGTTATGGTACCCCCAAGGTTCTTTCTCCTGAGAGAGGTTTGTAGTCTTTATTCACCTATCCCTATACTCTGTCTGCGGTCTTCTTTGCCCCTCCCCCAATCTTCAAGACTTTTCATTTGGCAGGATATTGGATTTCGAAGAAGCCAGTTTCTGGGACCACGTGTCCAAGCTGTCAGGTCTCTTTGCGTCCTGTCTCATTCTCATTTGATTTATTTTTCTCATCAGCTTCACATCTTCTGCGATTAGGGACCACATCAGAGTCTATTCCTTCCATCAGTCGTTTCACAATTATATACAAAAATAGAACTGGTCTTAGAACTGACCTGTGGGACCCCGATCGTCACAGGCGCCCACTGTGATACCTTACACGTACCATGATTCGTTGCTGCCTCCCTGTCAGGGTATTCCTGATCCATCTGCAGTGCACCTACCCGGTTATATACGCCTGATTCTCCAGCTTCGCAACTAGTCTCTTGTGGGGAAACTGTGTCAAAGGCTCTTCTGCAGTCTAGGAAACGCAAGGAACCCACCCCTCTCTTCTCGTGTCCTTACTTTGTTAACCCTTGTCAATAAAACTCCAAGGAGTCTGTGACACTGGATTTGCCTTCCATGAACCCATGCTGGTTTTCATTTACAACTCTGTTCCCGTTCCAGAGTGTTCCACCACTCTCCTCCTGATAATCTTCTCACACAATACATCGTCGAAGACACAGAGTATGTAGTTTTAGTCATCATTTCTGTTTCCTTTCTTAAATATGGGGACTACATTTGCTGTCTTCCATTTCTCAGGTAGTTGTCCAGTTTCAAAAGGGATGTGTTGAGATTGTGGTTTTTGTTAGGGGCACACACAGCCTTCTTGCTCCTTCTCTAGGACCCATGTGGAGATTGTTGTTACGGTCCCATCGCCTGTTGAGGTATCAAGGTTCACTTTGCAGTTTCTGCACTCCTCCCTCGGTTAGTTGGCATGTCATCCAACACTGTTGGTCTTTCCCTCTTGAGTGTTTACCTTCGTGCCTGTCTTCCCACAGAACCTTCCTGTATATACTGTAAAAACCTTCCTTAAATATCCTGTTTAGCTCCCTCACATACCTCCGGATCATTTTCTTGTGAGTTCTCCACTTCTGTCCTCATTCTGATAATGGTCTTTGGACTTTGGTCTTCTCTGATGTGGCTATTACAACAGTTTCGGGGTAGTTCTTGATTTTCGATGACTATGTCATTTTCATACTGTCGCTGGGCCTCGTCCTTACCTGTGCATACTGTCTGGCTTGCGATAATCTCCCCTATATAATTTTCCTGTGTTCTTGCCTTCTGTACTTTTCCATTCTCTATTGCACTTTGTTTTGCCTCCTTACACCGTCGGGTAAACCAGTGGCTCGATTCTGGTCTTTCCGATGGTACTGTTTGCCTTGTTAACAAAACCCTTTCCAATGCCTCCTTGCATTTGTTGTTACATATTCCATCATTTCGTTTACTGGCTTTCCTGCAGTTCTCTGTCCCACGGTACCTCCCGCAGGGAAGTTCCTCACCCTATGTAGCCCCCTCTTTTGTATTCAGGCTTTTTCCCATTCAATTTCCTGTTACTCTCCCACTCTTGCAGCTTACTATGTATTCAAAGCACAGAAGAACCACGTGGTCGCTAGCTCCTAGGGGACTCTCATAGTGAAGTCATCAATGTACGGAGCGGCCAGGGTGAACACAAGGTCCAATCATTGATGGTTCATCATCACCTCTCACTCTCGGTAGTGTCATTACAACTCATGTTGGTGCATGAGTTTTCCAGCACCACGGCCAAGCAATCTGGCTCTCCATGTTTCGGGACCCCCATGTAGGCTCCAGGTTTTCACAGTCAATCTCCCTGTGGTGAAATCCCCCATAACCAGCAACTTTGCTCTGCTGGAGTGAGCTCTTCTTGCCACCTCAGCAAGTGTGTCCACCATGCTCTGTGTGTGTGTATGTGTGTGTGTTTGTGTGTGTGGTGTGTGTGTGTGTGTGTGTGTGTGTGTGTGTGTGTGTGTGGTGTGTGTGTGTATGTGTGTATGTGCGTGTGTATGTGTGTGTATGCGTGTGTTGTTTGTTGTTGTGTGTGTGTGTGTGTGTACTCACCTATTTGTGGTTGCAGGGGTCGATTCAATAGCTCCTGGCCCCGCCTCTTCACTGATTGCTACTAGGTCCTCTCTCTTCCTGCCCCATGAGCTTTATCAACCTCGCCTTAAAACTATGTATGGTTCCCGCCTCCACTACTTCACTTTCTGGCTATTCCACGCTTGACTACTCTATGACTGAAGAATACTTTCTAACATCCCTTTGATTCATCTGAGTCTTCAACTTCCAATTGTGACCTCATAGTGTCTGTGTCCCATCTCTGGAACATCCCGTCTTTGTCCACCTTTTCTATTCCGCGCAGTATTTTATATGTCGTTATCATGTCTCCCCTGACCCTCCTGTCCTCCAGTGTCATCAGGCCGATTTCCCTCAACCTTTCTTCATAGGACAATCCCCGTAGCTCTGGGACTAGTCTTGTTGCAAACCTTTGCACTTTCTCTAATTTCTTGACGTGCTTGACTAGGTGTGGATTCCAAACTGGTGCTGCAAAACTCCGGTAGGGGCCTGACGTAAATG
>NW_026495882.1:0-2500 GCF_026875155.1 Cherax quadricarinatus | reverse complement strand
TTTTAATAAAAAATGGATCCAATTTAATTTTAACCAAATGAAATATTCATTTTTGTCAAAATGCTTTTTAGAAAAAAGATTAATTAATTCCTGTCGACCATGGACTTGCTTGATACTACTTTTCAAATTTTTTAAAAACAATTGGATGGTTAAAATTTCTTACATGAATAAATAGAGCATTGGAAACTTGTCAGTTCTAATGCTTATTTAGTTGTTTTAAACTTTGTTTGGATTTTTCCCAGTTTGACCGTATAAAACTTTTCGCAAATTTTAAAAGGATTTTTTAAAACATCCATCAGATTTTGGGGGGAAATTCTTTATCAAAGTTTTTTTCTGTACAGATTTTTGAATACAACTTTGATTTTAAAAGTCTTGAGAGAGAAGGCATAAAACCAAAGTTTTCAGGTAAGGAAACCACAATTTTAGTTGAAAAAGGTTGGTTGTCCCCTTTTTTTTATTTTAAAAAAAATTTCTAGCAATTTTAAAAGTTTTTCAATTTGTTTCTTGGGTATTTTAAATCATTTCCTATTTCATAAAAATTTTTGGAATTTCCATCTTTAACTTGGACTACAAATTCGTAAAGCCTCAAAAACATTGATGAGAAAAAAAAAACAGTTTACTCTATCTTGATGCGAGGGAAAAAAGTGGACATGGAAAAGTTATTTGTAGGTTTTCTGTAAAATTTTAAATTTGAATTTTTTTCGTTTAATAATTAAACACTAAAAAGGGGAAAGATTTTTTCTTCAAACTCAACAGTAAAGTTTATAGAATGGGCTAAAACTATTTAATTTTCCAAGGAAATGGGGATATCTACATTCTTTGGGGATAAGACACAAAATTCCCTCAACATATCTGAACCATTTAGCTCATTGGGAGAATAGTTGTTTTATCAGATATGTTGTGATATTTTGTGCTTTATGCCCAAAATGTAGATATACACCCAATTTCCTTGGAAAATTTAAATAGCTTAGCCCATTCTATAAACTTTACTGTTGAGTTTGAAGAAAATAACTCATTGCCTTTTCTAGATGTTTTAATTATTAAAGGTAATAATGAATTCAAATTTAAAATTTACAGAAAACCTACAAATAACTGTTCCTATGTCCATTATTATTCTTCACATCAAGATAGAGTCAAACTGTCTGTTTTCTCATCAATGTTTTTGAGAGCTTTACGAATTTGTAGTCCAGAGTTCATAGATGAACACTGCAGCAGGCCAGCGGGCCTGCTGCAGTGTTCCTTTTCTTATGAGTCGCGCGTCACGTGTTGCTTTGTTGTGGGATGTGATAGTGAGGTGTGGGCTAGACCCTTTATATGCCTCCTTTGATGCATTACTTTCATTGTTCCTTGATAATGTGAGTAGTCACGAAAGCGCTTGGAATTTCTCTATTCTTTCACAATGGTTTGTTTTGCATATATACATACATATATATATATATATATTATATATATATATTATATATATATATAATATATATATATATATATATATATATATATATATATATATATATGTCGTGCCGAATAGGCAGAACTTGCGATCTTGGCTTAAATAACAACGCTCATCTTGCCATATAGGACAAGTGAAAATTTGTGTATGCAATAATTTCGCCAAAATCATTCTGAACCTAACAAAAAAAATATATTCACTGTGTTTGTTTAGTATTAAATTACTGTAAACGTATTTAAAATATATATTAGTTGGGTTAGGTTAAAATAAATTGCGCTTGTTATATAATAAGGTTAGGTAAGTTTTTCTAAGTTCCTTTTGGTGCAAAATTATAAATTTTTACATCAACATTAACGAAAAAAATATATCTTTAAACGTATAAAGGAAAATTTTAGAAAGGACCTTAATTTTAAACGAGTTCTTGCTAATTGACCAGTTTTACATATTCGGCACGACATATATATATATATATATTATATATATATATATATATATATATATATATATATATATATATATATATTCTAATGAAAATAGAAATTTAGGTTGTAGTGAGTGAAGTTGGGTGTTGTGGGTGGTAGGTGGGCAGTGGCCGCCCACTAGTGTACCGTCATTCAGCGAGTAACGAGGAGGTTGGTACAGTGCCCCCGGGCACTACTTACCCAACTGTCGCAATAAAAGGAGCGATTGAGGCCTCTTAAAATTCCAGGCTGGTTCACCACCACCCAGCTACCGCAGGCCCACTCCACTACCACCCAGCTGCCGCAGGCCCACTCCACCACCACCCAGCTGCCGCAGGCCCACTCCACCACCACCCAGCTACCGCAGGCCCACTCCACCATCACCCAGCTGCCGCAGGCCCACTTCACCACCACCCAGCTGCCGCAGGCCCACTCCACCACCACCCAGCTGCCGCAGGCCCACTCCACCACCACCCAGCTGCCGCAGGCCCACTCCACCACCACCCAGCTGCCGCAGGCCACTCCCCCCACCCACTCCCCAGGGCCCCCTCCACCACCACCCAGCTGCCGCAGGCCACTTCCCCCCCCC
>NW_026495880.1:7500-11257 GCF_026875155.1 Cherax quadricarinatus | reverse complement strand
AAAAATACCTTGAGTGGGGTTCGATATCCAACATTAATAAAATACCTTGAGTGGGGGTTCGAACCCACACATAAAAAAATACGTTGAAGTGGGGTTCGAACCCACACCATAAAAGAATACCTTGGTAGGGTTCGAAACCCACACATTAAAAAATACCTTGAGTGGGGTTCTGAAACCAACATAAAAAAAATACCTTGAGTGGGTTCGAAACCACACATAAAAAAATACTTGAGAGGGGTTCGAACCACACGTAAAAATACCTTGAGTGGGGTTCGAACCACTCATAAAAAAATACCTTGAGTGGGGTTCGATCAAACATAAAAAAATACCTTGAGTGGGGTTCGAATCCCACACATAAAAAAACACCTTGAGTGGTGTTCGAAACCCCACATAAAAAAAATACCTTGAGTGGGGTTCGAAACCCACACATAAAAAATTACCTTGAGTGGGGTTCTAACCCCACTCATAAAAAAATACCTTGAGTGGGGTTCGATCCACACAAAAAAATACCTTGAGTGGTTCGAATCCACACATAAAAAATACCTTGGTGGGGATTCGAACCCACACATTTAAAAAATACCTTGAGTTGGGTTGGAACCCACACATAAAAAAATACCTTGAGTGGGGTTCGAACCCACTCATAGAAAAATACCTTGAGTGGGGTTCGAATCCACACATAAAAAAATATCTTGAGTGGGGTTCGAATCCACACATAAAAAATACCTTGAGTGGGGTTCGAACCGCACATAAAAAAATACCTTGAGTGGGGTTCGAACCCACACAAAAAAATACCTTGAGTGGGGTTCGAACCCACTCATAAAAAATACCTTGAGTGGAGTTCGAATCCACACTTAAAAAATACCTTGAGTGGGGTCGGAATCCACACTTAAAAAATAACTTGAGTGGGTTCGAACCAACATAAAAAAATACCTTGAGTGGGTTCGAACCACACATAAAAATACCTTGAGTGGGCGTTCCGAACCCACTAATAAAAAAATACCTTTGAGTGGGGTTTCAAACCCACTCATAAAAATACCCCCACCATAAAAAAATACCTTGAGTGGGGTTCGGATCCACACATATAAAAAAAATACCTTGAGTGGGGTTCGAACCCACAATAAAAAAAAATCCTTGAGTGGGGTTCGAACCACACATAAAAAAATACCTTGAGTGGGGTTCGAAACCACACATTAAAAAATACCTGGAGTGGGTGTTCGAACTACACATTAAAAAAAATATCCTTGAGTGGGGTTCGAACCCACACATATAAAAAAAATACCTTGAGTGGGTTTGAACCCACAAAAAAAATACCATTGAGTGGGGGTTCGAACCCACTCATAAAAAAAATACCTTGAGTGGGTTCGGAATCCACACATAAAAAAAAATAACTTTGAGTGGGGTTCGAATCCACAATAAAAAAACTTTGAGTGGGGTTCGACTCACACAATTAAAAAATACCTTGTGTGGGTTCGAACCCACACATAAAAAAAATACCTTGAGCTGGGGATTTCGAACCCACTCATTAAAAAAATACCTTGAGTGGGGGTTCGAATCCACACAAAAAAATACCTTTGAGTGGGGTTCGAATCCACACATAAAAATACCTTTGAGTTGTGGTTCGAACACACATAAAGAAAAAAATTACCTTGAGTGGGGATTCGAACCCACACATAAAAAAGTTACCATTGAGTTGGGTTCGAACCCACACATAAAAAAATACGTTGAGGGGTTTCGACCCACACAAACAAAAAATTACCTTGAGGTGGGGTTCGCTCCACACATAAAAAAATACGTTGAGTGGGGTTCGAAACCACACATTAAAAAAAATGCCTTTGAGTTGGGTTCATCCCACTATAGAAACTATACCTTGAGTGGGGTTTCGAATCCACCACATAAAAAAATATTTGAGTGGGGTTCGAATCCACACATAAAAAATACCTTGGTGGGGTTCGAACCCACACATAAAAAAATACCTTGAGTGGGGTTCGAACCCACACATAAAAAGGATACCTTGAGTGGGGGTTCGAACCCACACATAAAAAGATACCTTGAGTGGGTGGTTCGAACCCACACATAAAAAAACACCTTTAGTGGGGTTCGAACCCACACATAAAAAAATACCTTGAGTGGGGTTCGAACCCACACATAAAAAAAGCATACCCTTGAGTGGGGTTTGACCCAACATAAAAAATTCCTGGTGGGGTTGAACCACACATAAAAAGAATACCTTGAGTGGGGTTTCGAAACCCACATAAAAAAATACCTTGAGTTGAGGGTTCGAAACCCACGCATGAAAAAAATACCTTGAGTGGGGTTCGGATCCCACAGTCAGAAAAAAAAAAAAAAAAAAAAAAAAAAAAAAAAAAAAAAAAAAAACGAGTGGGTTCGAACCCACAGTCAGTAAAAATAAAAAAAAAAACAGTGGGGGTTCGATCCCACAGTCATTAAAAAAAAAAAAAAAAAAACCTCAAAAACCGGTGTGTCGATCCCACAGTCAGTATAAAAAAAAAAAAAAAAAAAAAAGTGGGGTTCGAACCACAGTCAGCAAAAAAAAAAAAAAAAAACGGACTGGGGTTCGATCCCACAGTCAGTAAAAAATAAAAAAATAAAAAAAAAAAAAAAAAAAAAAAACGATTGGGGTTCAACCACAGTCAGTAAAAAAAAAAAAAGAATGGGGGTTTTCGATCCCACAGTCATTAAAAAAAAAAAAAAAAAAAAAAAAAAAAAAAAAAAAAAAAAAAAAAGTGTGGGGTTCGAACCACAGTCAGTAAAAAAAAAAAAACGAGTGGGGTTCGACCAGAGCCAGATAAAAAAAAAAAAAAAAAAATACTGGTGGAATCGAACCCACAGTCAGTTAAAAAAAAAAAAAAAAAAAAAAAAGGGGGGGTTGGGGTTGATCCCACAGTCAGTAAAAAAAAAAAAAAAAAACGGGTGAGGTTTGAACCCACAGTGAGTAAATAAAAAAAAAACTAGGGGGTTCGGAACCACAATCAGTAAAAAAAAAAAAAAACGAGTGGGGGGTCGAACCCCACAGTCATAAAAACAAAAAAAAAAAAAAACTAGTGGGGATCGAACCCACCAGTCAGTAAAAAAAAAAAAAAAAAAAAAAAACGAGTGGGGTTCTATCCCTCAAGTCAGTAAAAAAAAAAAAAAAAAAAAAAAAAAAATAAACGAGGTGGGGTTCAAAACCCACAGTCAGTAAAAAAAAAAAAAAAAAAAAACGAGTGGGGTTGAACCCCATAGTCAGTAAAAAAAAAAAAAAAAACGAGTGGGGTTCGATCCACAGTCAGTAAAAAAAAAAAAAAAAACAAAAAAAAAAAAAAAAAACGAGTTGGGGTTTCGAACCCACAGTCAGTAAAAAAAAAAAAAAAAACGAGTGGAGGTTCGATCCACAGTCAGTAAAAAAAAAAAAAAAAAAAAAAAAAAAAAAAAAAAAAAAAAACGAGTTGGGGTTCGAACCCACAGTCAGTAAAAAAAAAAAAGTGGGGTTCGATCCCACAGCATTTAAAAAAAAAAAAAAAAAAAAAAAATCGAGTGGGGGTTCGATCCCACTGTCAGTTAAAAAAAAAAAAAAAAAAAAAAAAGTGGGGTTCGAACCCACAGTCAGTAAAAAAAAAAAAAAAAAAAACGACTGGGGTTCGATCCCACAGTCAGTGTAAAAAAAAAAAAAAAAAAAAAAAAAAAAAAAGGAGTTGGGGTTCGAACCACAGTCAGAAAAAAAAAAAAAAAAGTGGGTTCGATCCCACCGTCAGTAAAA
>NW_026495880.1:0-5000 GCF_026875155.1 Cherax quadricarinatus | reverse complement strand
GTTCGAACCCACAGTCAGTAAAAAAAAAAAAAAAAAAAACGAGTGGGGTTCGAACCCACAGTCAGTAAAAAAAAAAAAAAAAAAAAAAACTAGTGGGGATCGAACCCACAGTCAGTAAAAAAAAAAAAAAAAAAAACGAGTGGGGTTCGATCCCACAGTCAGTAAAAAAAAAAAAAAAAAAAAAAAAAAAAAACGAGTGGGGTTCGAACCCACAATCAGTAAAAAAAAAAAAAAAACGAGTGGGGTTCGAACCCACAGTCAGTAAAAAAAAAAAAAAAAAAAACTAGTGGGGATCGAACCCACAGTCAGTAAAAAAAAAAAAAAACGAGTGGGGTTCGAACCCACAGTCAGTAAAAAAAAAAAAAAACGAGTGGGGTTCGATCCCACAGTCAGTAAAAAAAAAAAAAAAAAAAAAACGAGTGGGGTTCGAACCCACAGTCAGTAAAAAAAAAAAAAAAAAAAAAAAAAAAAAAAAAAAAAAAAAAACGAGTGGGGTTCGAACCCACACATAAAAAAATACCTTGAGTGGGGTTCGAACCCACACATAAAAAAATACCTTGAGTGTGATTCGAACCCACACATAAAAAAATACCTTGAGTGGGGTTCGAACCCACACATAAAAAAATACCTTGAGTGGGGTTCGAACCCACTCATAAAAAAATACTTTGAGTGGGGTTCGAACCCACACATAAAAAAATACCTTGAGTGTGGTTCGAACCCACTCATACAAAAATACCTTGAGTGGGGTTCGAAAACACACATAAAAAAATACCTTGAGTGGGGTTCGAACCCACACATAAAAAATACCTTGAGTGGGGTTCGAACCCACACATAAAAAATACCTTGAGTGTGGTTCGAACCCACACAAAAAAATACCTTGAGTGGGGCTCGAACCCACTCATAAAAAAATACCTTGAGTGGGGTTCGAACCCACACATAAAAAATACCTTGAGTGGGGTTCGAACCCACACATAAAAAATACCTTGAGTGGGGTTCGAACCAAGTCATAAAAAATACCTTGAGTGGGGTTCGAACCAAGTCATAAAAAAATACCTTGAGTGGGGTTCGAACCAAGTCATAAAAAGATACCTTGAGTGGGGTTCGAACCAAGTCATAAAAAAATACCTTGAGTGGGGTTCGAACCCACTCATAAAAAATACCTTGAGTGTGGTTCGAACCCACTCATAAAAAATATCTTGAGTGGGGTTCGAACCCACTCATAAAAAAATACCTTGAGTGGGGTTCGAACCCACTATTAAAAAAATACCTTGAGTGGGGTTCGAACCAAGTCATCAAAAAATACCTTGAGTGGGGTTCGAACCATGTCATAAAAAAATACCTAGAGTGGGGTTCGAGCCCACTCATAAAAAATACCTTGAGTGGGGTTCGAACCCACTCGTAAAAAACACCTTGAATGGGGTTCGAACCCACTCAAAAAATACCTTGAGTGGGGTTCGAACCCCTCATAAAAAATACCTTTTTTTTTTTTTTTCTTTTTTTTTTTTTTTTTTTAGTGGTCTTTCGAACCCACACATAAAAAAATACCTTGAGTGGGGTTAGAACCCACTCAGTAAAAAATACCTTGAGTGGGGTTCGAACCCCAGTTTCCCCCCCCCCCCATAAAAAATACATTGGTAGGTTCGAACCCACTCATAAAAAATACCTTGATGGGGTTCGAACCCACTCATAAAAATACCTTGAGTGGGGTTCGAACCCACTTCATAAAAAAACTTGAGTGGGGATTTCGAAACCCACTCAATAAAAAAATACCTTGCTGGTTGGTTCGAACCCACACAAAAAAATACCTTGATTGGGTTCGAACCCACACCTAAAAAAATAACCTGAGTGGGGTTCGAACCCACAAAAAAATACCTGGAGTGGGGTCACCCCACCATAAAAAAACCTTGAGTGGGGTTTCGACACCCACTCATAGAAAAATTTGGTTGGGTTCGAACCCCCGCATAAAAAATACCTTGAGTGGGGTCGAAACCACATATAAAAATAGACCTTGAAAGGGGTTTCGAACCCACACATAAAAAAAATACCTTGATGGGTGTTCGAACCCCCTCAAAAAAACTTGAGTAGGGGTTTCGAAACCCACTCATAAAAAAACCTTGAGTGGGGTTTGCACCCACTCAAAAACATACCTTGAGTTGGGTTCGAACCCACCTCATAAAAATACCTAGTGGGGTTCGAACCCACTCATAATAAAATATCCTTGGTGGGGTCGAAACCCACTCATAAAAAATAACCTTGATGGGGGCGAACAAAAGTCCATAAAAAAATACCTTGAGTGGGGTTCCAACCAAGTCATAAAAAGATACTTTGAGTGGGTCGAACCAAGTCATGAAAAAATACGTGATGGGGTTCGAACCCTCTATAAAAAATACTTGAGTGGGGTTCGAACCCACTATAAAAAATACCTTGAGTGGGGTTTCGAACCAACTCATAAAAAATACCTTGATGGGGGTTCGAACCACTCATCAAAAAAACCTTCCGAGGGGTTCGAACCCCACTACATAAAAAAAATATACCTTGGAGTGGGTTTCGAACAAAGACATAAAAAATACCTTTAAGTTGGGTTTTCAAACCCACTCATAAAAATACCTTGAGTGGGCTTCGAACCCACATCAAAAAAATACCTTGGAGGGGATTTCGAACCCACTCATAAAAAAAATACCTTGAGTTGGGTTCGAAACCACTCATAAAAAATACCTTGAGTGGGGTTTCGAACCCACTCATTAAAAAATAACCTTGAGTGGGTTCGAACCCACTCTTAAAAAAATACCTTGAGTGAGGTTCGAACCCCTCATAAAAATAACATTGAGTTGGTTCGAACCCCACTCATAACAAATACCTTGAGTGGGGTTCGAACCCACTCATTAAAAAGACCTTGAGTGGGTCGAAACCCACTCATAAAAAATACCTTGAGTGGGGTTCGAACCCACAATAAAAAAATACTTTGAGTGGGGTTCGAACCAACACAAAAAAATACCTTGAGTGGGGTTCGAACCCACACATAAAAATACCTTGAGTGGGGTTCGAACCCACTCATAAAAAAATACCTTGAGTGGGGTTCGAACCCACACATAAAAAAATACCTTGAGTGGGGTTCGAACCCACACATAAAAAAATACCTTGAGTGGGGTTCGAACCCACACATAAAAAATACCTTGAGTGGGGTTCGAACCCACTCATAAAAAAATACCTTGAGTGGGGTTCGAACCCACACATAAAAAATACCTTGAGTGGGGTTCGAACCCACACATAAAAAAATACCTTGAGTGGGGTTCGAACCCACACAAAAAATACCTTGAGTGGGGTTCGAACCCACACATAAAAAATACCTTGAGTGGGGTTCGAACCCACACATAAAAAAATACCTTGAGTGGGGTTCGAACCCACCATTAAAAAATACCTTGAGTGGGGTTCGAACCACACATAAAAAATACCTTGAGTGGGGTTCGAACCCACACATAAAAAAATACCTTGAGTGGGGTTCGAACCCACACATAAAAAAATACCTTGAGTGGGGTTCGAACCCACTCATAAAAAAATTACCTTGAGTGGGGTTCGAATCCACACATAAAAAAATACCTTGAGTGGGGTTCGAATCCACACATAAAAAATACCTTGAGTGGGGTTCGAACCACACATAAAAAAATACCTTGAGTGGGGTTCGAACCCACACATAAAAAAATACCTTGAGTGGGGTTCGAACCCACTCATAAAAAAATACCTTGAGTGGGGTTCGAACCCACACATAAAAAAATACCTTGAGTGGGGTTCGAACCCACACATAAAAAATACCTTGAGTGGGGTTCGAACCCACACATAAAAAAATACCTTGAGTGGGGTTCGAACCCACACATAAAAAAATACCTTGAGTGGGGTTCGAACCCACACAAAAAAATACCTTGAGTGGGGTTCGAACCCACACATAAAAAAATACTTGAGTGGGTTCGAACCCACTAAAAATACCTTATGGGTTCGAACCCACACATAAAAAAATACCTTGAGTGGGGTTCGAACCCACACATAAAAAAATACCTTGAGTGGGGTTCGAACCCACTCATAAAAAATACCTTGAGTGGGGTTCGAACCCACTCATAAAAAAATACCTTGAGTGGGGTTCGAATCCACACATAAAAAATACCTTGAGTGGGGTTCGAACCCACACATAAAAAAATACCTTGAGTGGGGTTCGAACCCACACATAAAAAAATACCTTGAGTGGGATTCGAACCCACACATAAAAAAATACCTTGAGTGGGGTTCGAACCCACACATAAAAAAATACCTTGAGTGGGGTTCGAACCCACACATAAAAAATACCTTGAGTGGGGTTCGAACCCACACATAAAAAAATACCTTGAGTGGGGTTCGAACCCACACATAAAAAATACCTTGAGTGGGGTTCGAACCCACACAAAAAAACCTTGAGTGGGGTTCGAACCCACACATAAAAAATACCTTGAGTGGGGTTCGAACCACACATAAAAAAATACCTTGAGTGGGGTTCGAACCCACACATAAAAAAATACCTTGAGTGGGGTTCGAACCCACTCATAAAAAAATACCTTGAGTGGGGTTCGAACCTACACATAAAAAAATACCTTGAGTGGGGTTCGAACCCACTCATAAAAAAATACCTTGAGTGGGGTTCGAACCCACACATAAAAAAATACCTTGAGTGGGGTTCGAACCCACTCAAAAAAAATACCTTCAGTGGGGTTCGAATCCACACATAAAAAAATACCTTGAGTGGGGTTCGAATCCACACATAAAAAAATACCTTGAGTGGGGTTCGAATCCACACATAAAAAAATACCTTGAGTGGGGTTCGAACCCACACATAAAAAAATACCTTGAGTGGGGTTCGAACCCACACATAAAAAAATACCTTGAGTGGGGTTCGAACCCACACATTAAAAAATACCTGGAGTGGGGTTCGAACCCACACATAAAAAAATATCTTGAGTGGGGTTCGAACCACACAT
>NW_026495871.1:0-20795 GCF_026875155.1 Cherax quadricarinatus | reverse complement strand
GAAAAAAGGGGGGTTTAAAGAGCCAGAAACGAATTTGCAAAAAAGAAGGGAGGCCCAAGGACTATGAAAAACGACATAGCAGCGAAACCCCAAATCTGACCCGAAACTTTTAAACAGCCACATCAGGAGGAAAACAACAGTCAAGACCAGGTAATCAGGTAAGGAAGGAGGGAGAGACAACAAGAAATGATGTGAAGTATGTGAGGAACTCAAAGGGGATTCAAAGAAGTGTTCACAGAGGAGACAGAAAGGGTCCAGAAAGACAGAGGTGGGCACACCAGCAAGTGCTGGACACAGTGCACACAACCGAGGAAGAAGTGAAGAGGCTTCTGAGTGAGCAAAGATCCTCAAAGGAAATTTGGGGCCAGATAACCATCTCCCCAGGGGGTCCTGAGAGAGGGGCAGAGGCGCTATGTGTACCCCTAACAACAATATTCAATAATCTATTGAAACAGGGAGATTGCCTGAGGCATGGAAGACAGCAAATGTAGTCCAATCTTTAAAAAAGGGACAGACATGAAGCACTAAACTACAGACCAGTGTCCCCTGACATGTATAGTATGCAAAATCTTGGGGGAAAGATTATCAGGGAGAAGATGGTGGAACACCAAAGAAAGGAATGCCCCTTCAACAGCAGCTAAGGGTGGTTTCAGGGACGGGAAATTCCTGTGTCAAAAACCTACTGGGTTCATGCATGTGCAGCAGTAAGACAAGAGAGAGAGGGGTGGGTGGATTGCATTTTCTTGGACTGCAAGAAAGGCGTTTGACACAGTTCCACACAAAGATTGGTGCAAAAACTGGGGGGACCAAGCAGGGATAACAGGGAAGGCACTACAATGGATCAGAGAATACTTGTCAGGAAGAAAAGCAGCAAATCATGGTACGTGGCGAGGTGTCAGAGTGGGCACCTGTGACCAGGGGGGTCCCATAGGGTTCAGTCCTAAACCAGTGCTGTTTCTGGTATTTGTGAACGACATGACGGAAAAGAATCGACTCTGAGGTTTTCCCTGTTTGCAGTTTGACAAAGTTGATGAGAAGAATTCACTCGATCGAAGACCAGGCAGAACTACAAAGGGATCTGGACAGGCTGCAGGGCCTGGTCGCAATTGGCTCCTGGAGTTCAATCCCACCAAGTGCAAAGTCATGAAGATTGGGAAGGGCAAAGAAACCGCAGACAGGAGTACAGTCTAGGGGGCCAAAAGAACTACAAACCTCTCAAGGAAAAAGATCTTGGGCTGAGTATAACACCAGGCACATCTCCTGAATAGCACATCAACCAAATAAAAGGCCCGCAGCATATGGACGCCTAGCAAACCTCAGAAAAGCATTCCGACATCTTAATTTAAGGAATCGTTCAGGACATGTACACCGTGTACGTTTTGGCCCATATTGGGTTTACGGCACCAGTTTGGAACCCACACCTAGCCAAGCACGTAAACAAAACAGAGAAAGTGCAAAGGTTTGCAACAAGACTAAATCCCAGAGCTAAGAGTTATGTCCTACGAGGAGAGGTTAAGGGAAATCAGCCTGACGACACTGGAGGACAGGGGAGATAGGGGAGGACATGATAACGACATACAAAATACTGAGAGAAATTGACAAGGTGGACAAAGACAGGATGTTCCAAGATTGGACAGAGTAACAAGGGGACACAGTTGGAAGTTGAAGACACAGAATGAAATCCAGGGATGTTAGGAAGTATTTCTTCAAACCACAGAGTAGTCAGTAAGGTGAAATAGTTTGGGAAGCGATGTAGTGGAGGCGGATCCATACATAGCTTTAAGAAGGTATGATAAAGCTCCGGTTGGGGAAGAGTGATTTTAGAAAGGATCAGTGAAAGAGGGGGGCCAGGAGCTCGGACTGCCCCCTGCAACCTCCTAGGAGTAAAAAACCAAAAGGGATTTACACCACCCCACACACAAAGCAATGGTGGACACTACCCTGGGGGTAAACAGGAGAGTTAACGTTTTAGGCGACGTTACTATTTTATCCCCCGTTTTTAAAACCAAAAAGAGATTGATTGGGAAAAACCTGGACCAAAATTTGGTTTTCCAAAAACAGGAAAAGCCAATTTATAAAATTTGGTATTGGAAACCCCTCATCCATCAACTGTTAGGGGATAACCCTTTTTTACACTGCCCCAATCATTTTAAATAAAAAATATTTTAAAAGATGTTGAAAATGCCCTTTAAAACATTTTCTTTTGTTAAATTTCCCAAATTCCAGTTATTTCTGTAAATTGATAGAAACAAAAAATTTTAAATTTATTTTTAAATTAGATTTTGTAGCCCCTTACTTTTAAAGTCTCTGACGTGATCCTGTTGTTTGATCCCCCAGCGGGCCCTTCGACAGGAAAAATAAAAAAATTTTTTTAATCTTTTTTTACTGGCTTTCCCTATACGAAAAAAAACCCCCAACAACACAAACCCAGTTTTATTTAAAGCCCTTTTTGTGTAACCCCTTTGGGTGTGAAAGCCGCCCCAATAAAAATTTTTGTGAGATCGATTTTTTTTACTGTGACCCCCGTGAACTTTCTTTGAGCACAAGTTTACTGTTGTTCAATAAAATTTTTCAAATAAAAAACTTTAATAAATAAAAAAAATATAACAAAAATATTTTAATTTTTCCTAGAAGAATTTTTGGGAAAATTTTCTACATATTTTAAAGAAGAAGGCCCTGAATTTTGTACAAAAATTTTGAGCTGCCTCATTTAACTTTAAATTTTAAAAACCCAAACATACTTTTTAAAAATTGGTGATTTTTTACCCGAGTGATAAATTTAAAAATTATCAAAATTTAACCTAATTTTTTGTGTATATGATTTAGGTTTTTTTTGGGGTTTTTTTTTTTTTTTTGGGGGAATAATTTTTTTGTATTGGTTATGCCCTTATTTTCAAATAAATTGTGATAAGGGGAAATTTAAATTTGCCATATGATTTTAGATAAAAAAAAGGTTAATTTTTAAATAAACTAGATTTAACAAAATTTAGCCTAGGGCATAATTTAAGTCAAAAAGGGGGGTGTTTTTTAAAACCTTTTAAAGGCAATTCTAAAACTTTTTCTGCTTTTTCGGGAAGGGGAATTTAAATTTTAGGGCCCCTTTATTCAAAATGGTTTTTTTTGATAGCTCGATCGTTACGTGTTAGGGTCAAAGAAGTTTATTGGTTTTTTTTTTTGTGCCCCGGGTTCTTTTTGGGAGCCTCTGGGAAAAAGAGTCTGATTTGAGTTGAAGAGGGGGAATGTTTTGAAAGGGTAATTTAAAACCCTTTTGGTTGGGATGTGTTTGGTCTGAAACCCTGAATGCGTGATTATTTTAATAGTGATTTCTGGGGGTAAGGGGGTTTATAGGAGGTTTGCTTTTGGTGGATCCCCAAAATCACACGTAAATTGGGTAGGGTTAATTAGAAAAGTAGCACAGAGTAACTTTGTTTGGGGAACACGGGGTACGTTTTTGATAAAACGCTCACTTTTTTTTGGAAAATTTGGAAACGTCAGTGTTGACTTACTGTTTAAAGTCTGGGTGAAACCCTTTTACTATGTGAAAGTATTAATCTTAAGAAAAACTGAGCTTGTTTGTAGCTTTTTCCCAACTTTGTAGAAAGGGGCTTTTTTTTTACTAAGATATTTAAAAAAAATTATCTAGTCTTGGGACTGTTTTGTTTAGGACAGCGGGATCAGGATGAGAAATGACGAATGTTGTTTTCATCTGCAAAAACCAGGGTTTTTAAGCCCCTGGGAGGTATTTGATTGGTCATCTATACGAAAAAAATTAACAGGTAAATCCTGTGTTGTTATTTTGGGTAGAAAAGGGGACTGTCACTGATAGTATGTCTGTAAGGTAGGATTTTATAAAATTTAAAAAGCATTTTATCTGTTTCCTAATGTTTGTTTCAGCAGGGGTTATTGTGATCAAATTTCAAAAGCTTTTCTTAGTTTGAAGAGGGGGGACTGGATAAAAATTTTTCTCGGCTGAACAAAAAGCCTGTTTTCCCTTTAAACCCAAGGACAGCTTCTTTTAGTTTTTTTTCCTGGCCCCTAAAGCCAAACAAGCAAGAGTAAAGAATATTTTTTTTAGTGTAAAAAATGTTTTTATTTTCCTTTCCAACACACGTTTATTTTTACAAAGTTTTTCGATAAAAAAAGGGGGAAATTAGTAAATAGTCTTAATTTGGTTTTTCTACATCTTTTCCATTTTTTTGGGACTGGTGGTAACTCGCACAAGTTAAAAGTTTTTTTTGGGAAAGTTTTGGGTTAAGGATTTTTTTTAAACAGTTTGCACTGAGGGGATTTTTTATTTTCTCCCTTTTTTTTAGGGGTTATTTTATTACTGAAGTACCTCAGCGATTTGTCAAACATGTAGGGGGGAAATTATTAAGGGTAAACTGGGGTAATCACAAACCCTGAGCAGTGGATTTGGGATTATGGTGGCAAGTGTCATGAATGGTGTGGGCCCCTCAAACCCATGGAAAGGGGAAAACCCCACCCCCGGGCAAGTGCTTTGGGGGATTTTTAAAAACCCCCCGCCGGGGGTTTTCGATCTCTACCCTTTTGATTTATTCGCCATCGTGTTATTAAAGTTTCGTGATTTTAATACTGGCAAGGTCAGTCCCTAGGGTTGAGAAAAAGCCGTAAAGTTTTTTTCTCCCATCACCCATATGGAGGGGAAATTTCCCTTTGGGTCTGGTCAGAAAGTGTTTTGGGGTTTTTCCCAAATTTGCCCCGGGGCCTCTTTTTTTTTTTTTTTTTAAAAATCGCTTTAAATTCTTCGGAAACCTTTTTTAAATAAAAATTTAAAAATTTTTTAATGATAAATTAGACACATGTTCAACATTGGAAATTTTTAAATTGAGAAAAACGTTTCGCCACCAGTGGCTTAAACAGTCCTTTACAAAGGAGCTTGAAAACAGGAGGAGAATGGGTAATCAGCCCCTTAAACCCCTTAAAGTCGATTTGGGGTATCCATCAATCTTAAATGGGAATACGGCAAAACTTTGTAAAGAAGACGCTTAAAAAAACCCCTTTGGGCCAGGAGGGGTTAAAGCGTCATAGGACTGCTGAAGCCACGTGGGGCCCAAAAGGGTTTCCTCAATAAAGGGAATCCCCAAAGGGAGTTTTTCATGTTCTAATTTATCAAAAAGGTCGGTTTCAAAAACCCTTCATCTACAAACATCGTTTAATCTTTATAACAGGGAAGTGTTGATAAAGGCCCTTTTTCTAGCATTTGGGGAACTAGGGTTTATTCTAAAATTAAATTTTGATAGGCATCTTTTTGTCTATATACCTGAGAATGCTGCTGGTGTGCTCATGTTTCGTGATTTGTTTTATTTTTCTGAAAATTTTTTTTAAATTATAGACTTTGGGAATTTTGGGGAAGAAAATTCAGTCCCTTTTCTTTATGGGGGAAAATTCTTTGGGAAAAATTTAAAATTTTAATAAAGTGTTATTATTATTCACTCGTGAAAAATGTCGGGGACACAAATGGAAATCCCCATTTGTTAATTCTCTTTGCCATTTCTTGTTTGCTTATTTACATACAAGTATTCACTAAATTAAATTTTTCCAAGTGTTTTAGCGATTTGGATTTTTTGGTTACTAGGGGGGTTGGGGGGCTTTTTTTTTTGCCCAAAAATGGGGGCCCAAGGGATAAATATGCCCCCACTAATACGTGGGGGTTTTTTTTAAGGACAAAAAAAAAAAAAAAAAAATTATACATTTCGGGAGGCCAGCTTTTTGCAAAACCCCTTTGTTGTGAGAGATTAACTTTAAGTCATGGCAATTATTAAATTATACTTTTAAATGTAACGGGGTTTTTAAAAAAAAAGGGTTTAACTAATTTGGAAAATTTTTCATTTTCGAAAGACATCACCTATTTTTTTGGGCACTTTGTTTTAAAAGTTGTAAATAGGGGGACCAGTATTCACCGTGTTCATTCGGTCCTTTAAATTTTGATGAAATTCCCATCCCCCATTGGAATATATAAAAGAAAGTGCCACCCCTTTTGATCGGCTCGGGGTTTTTAAAATGGCTTTTTAACAGGTTGTTAAAGATGTTTATTGGGTCAAATTTTGGCCGGGTTTGTGAGAGAAAAATAAAAAGAAATATAGTGACTTTAAAGAGGTGTATTGTCAAATGTTTTTACTTAGAGATCTACATTTTTACTGAAAACGGGAGATGTTTTTTTATTTCCAAAAATGGGCAATTTTGCTTATTTTTTACAGCCCTTAGTTTTGCAACCTTAAATTTTTTACAAAAAAAAAGGTCGGTTAAATATTAGAATTCATAAAAAAAATTTTAATAGGACGGATAAAAAAAAAATTACAGCAAAAAAATTTAATTTGGTAAAACTGAGTTTTAAAAAATAAAAAATTAAGCAGTAAAAATTTATAATAAACTTGTAATAAAAACTACATGCAAAAACTTGATAAGTATGATATAAAACAATGAACAGAAAATATATATTAGCTAAAAAATTTGTATAGAGTTAAAAAAAAAATGTCAATAATGGGAGTAAAAAAAAAATTTTTTAAAAAGGAGCAGTTTTACAAAGCAGTTACAAAACGTGGAAAAAATACAAATAGGGAGATGATTTCCCGGGTAAAATATAAAAAGCAACAAACATTTATGTAAGATACTCTTCAAAGAAATAAAAAAGTAAAAAAAATTTTATTATCCCAAAAATCGAAAAATTTTTTGGGGAAATTTTGGGTAAAAATAAGAATAAAAACAAAAGACAAAATTAAAAAATTTTGGGGAGCGTTTTTTAAATGGGGATAAATGGAGACAAAATTGGTTTTTTTGGGATTTTGGAAGACTTTAGGTGCGCGCGGGGTTAATATTTTGTGAAGGGATTCAGGAAACCGCTTAGCCGGATTTGAGCCCGGGAAAAGCTTTGAAAAGGTATGGTGTTGGAAAAAAGTGTTGATGAGAAAAGGGGTTTTTTTTGGGGGGAAGGGGGGGGTTTTCCTTTTTTTTTTTAAATTCCTAAATAGGGGGGAAAAGGGGGCCGACGTAAGGAGGTTTTTTTGATCAAAGGGTTTGGGGATTTCCCAGCGGCGTGCGTAGGGGTTTAGATAAAGTGAATGGAGACAAGGGATTTGGGCCCTTTTAATTGGGTTTTGGGTGTGGCGGGGTTAATATTTAGTAAAGGAAATTCGGGGAAACCCTTTTATTTTTTATGCCCCCGGACCCCGATCCGGGGGGGGGTTTGGGATATTTGCTTTTTTTGGGGGGATATTTGTGTATTTTTTAAAAATATGTTTTTTAAAACTTTTGGGATTTAAACCCTCTGCAAAAACATGATTAGTGTAGGTAAAGTGTTAAATACGAGGGAAAGAAATTTTCTTTCGGAATTTTTTTTCTTTTGGGACCCCGGGCCTGGGGGGGAAGGGCCCTTTAAAATTTTTAATATATTATATATATATATAATATAAAATATATATTTATATTTATATATTTTTATATAATATATTTTTTTTATTTGTTTTGTGTGTGTGTTTGGAGGGGGGTGTGGGGATGTGTGTGAACCACCTTTTTTGTACTCCCTATTTGAGGGACGGGTTTTTCGATCCGAGCTCTTCACGGGCCCGCTACTATTTCACTTCCCTGAATGGGTGACTTTATCATACCTTGCTTGAAGCTATGTTTGGATCCTGCCCCCACTACATTGTTTTCCCCAAACTTTTCCCCTTTTTCCTGATACTCTGGCTAAAAATATTTCCCTAACCCCCTGTGATTCATCGGTGTCTTCAACTTCCAACTTTTGCCCCCTTTTTTACGTGTAATCTCTGGAACATCCTGCCCTTGGTCCCCCTTGTAAATTTCCTCTCAGTATTTTGTTGTCTTATCAGTCCCCTCTACCCTCTCCTGTCCTCCACGCCCGTCGGGTTGATTTTCCTTAACCTCCCCCTCGCAAGACATAACCTTAGTCGGGGACTAGTCTTGTTGAAAAACCTTTTGCTTTTCATTTAGTTTTTTTACGTGTTTGGGCAAGGTGTGGGTTCCAAACTGGGGGCCGCTTTCTCCAATATGCCCCCTAAGTACAGGGTTTGGTACGGGGTCGTGAACATTCCTTTTTAAAGGGTTCGGAATACTGTTCTGAGGACTAGGCCCCTTACCCCCTTTTCCGGGCCGTTATTTTGGTTGATGTGCCCTCAAAATTGCCTGGTGTTATCTAAACCCCCCAAGACCCTTTTTCCTTAATGAGGGGGTTTTTTTGTCTCTGGCCCCCCAGACTTTTTACTCCCGTTCCCTGTCTTCTTTGCCCTTCCCCAATCTTCTTGTTTTTGCATTTGGGTTTGGGGTTTTGAACCCCGGGGACCCAATTGCTGGACCAGGTCTGCAGCCTGCCAGATCCCTTTGTAGTTCTCCCTTGGCCCTTGGATCGAGTAAATTTCCCTTCCCTCTCAACTTCAGGGCATCTGCACACGGGGACACCTAAGAGACTTTTCCCTTTTCCGGGCATTTTTTCACAAATACCAGAAACAGAAAACGGGGCCCTTTCGACGGCCCCTGTGGGACCCCGCTGGACAGGTGCCCCCTCTGAAACCCCCCAAATTACCATAAACTCCCTGCTGTTTTCCCTGACAATTTTTCCCCTTTATCCTTTGGTATTCCCTTTCCCTTTTTACCCCTGTTTTGGTTTTCCATTTTTTGCACTAATCTCTTGTGGGGAAAACTGTGTCAAATCCCTTTCCCTCCCGCCAAGAATATGCAATCCACCCACCCCTCTCCTTTTTCTTCCCTGCTTCACCATGTCATGGGCCCCCAAAAATTTAAGGTTTGTGACACAGGATTTCCAGTCCCTAAAACCCTTTGTTGGTGCTGTTGATGTGGATCTTCCTTTTTTGGGTGCCCCCAAACCACTCTTCCCCTGATAACCCTTTTTCCATATTTTGATATTTTAAACATGCAGTGAAAAACTGGTCGTATTTAGTGCTTCATGTCTGTCTCCTTTTTTTAAAAATTGGGACAAATTTTTTACTTTTCTTCCATGCCTCAGGAAATCCCCCTGTTTCGATAAATGTATTAAAAAATTGTTTTTAAAGGGGGGTACCAAAAACGGCCCCTGCTCCCCCTTTTTCCCTCGGGACCCGGGGGGAAAATTTTAAATTTTGGCCCCCCAATTGCTTTTTGAGGTTTTTCTACCTCATCAGAAGTTTTTTTCACTTTTCCTCAAATTGGGTGTCCCGGGTGTCCAGCACTTGGTGGTGTGCCCCCCCTCTCCTTCTTTCTGGAGCCTCTTCTGTCTCCTGTGAACATTCTTTGAATCTCTTGTTGAGTTTTCCCCAAAATACTTCACTAAACATTTCTTTTTGTCTTCCTCTTTCCCTTCCCTTTTTGTTTAAAGGTTCTTAAATGTTTTTTTCCTCCCCGATGTGGCCCGTAACAGTTTCGGGTCAGATTTGGCTTTCGGCTAAAGTCGTTTTTCATATCGTTGGGCCCCCCTTCTTTTTTTGTGCATATTTTTTTTATTTTTTTGGCTCTATGCTGCTTTCCTTTTTTCCCCCTGGGTCCTTTTTCCTTTTATTTTTTCCCTTCCCAAAAACACACTTGGTTTTTGGCCCCCCCGCACCCCTTGGGGAACCCTGGGTCATCCTGGCTTTTTTATTTTTCCTGTTAACCCTTGGGGACAAACCTCTCCTCAGCCCCTTAAATTATTGTTCCCACTTTTTCCAAACATTTCATTTAAATGGCCCTTTTTCCCCGCCAGTTCCCCCGGTCCCCCTGAAACCCCCTTCAGGAAATTTCCTCCTTTCCCCTTTAGTTTCCCCCCTTTTTGTTGTTTGGCCCTTATTCATCCTGGCCTTCCTGCTTCCCCCCCCACTTGTAGCTCTAACTGTGTATTCAAGCTTTTAAAACCCCCATGTTTGCTGGCCCCCGGGGGCTTTCACTGTTATGTTTTTCCCCGATATCGCAATTTTAAGGGGAATAACCCCCCGTCCCCGTCTTTGGGTTCAAACCCCCTCCTCCCCTTTTTTTGTGTTCCCTTACGTTTGGTTTCATTAACTTTTTTGTACCCCCTCCCCTCATCTTTGCCCCCCATGTATCTTTGGCCCCCCTGTGGCTCCCAATTCTCCCAATTCCCATCTTTTCCCTTTTGGTTAAAGCCCCCCATGATCAACTTTGCCCCTGAAAGCCCCTGAAACTCTTTGGCCACTGCAAACCAGGGGTCAAAAAATCGCCCCTATTTTTCTCTGCGTACCCCTTTTCCCTTTTCCTCCTGTTGGGCCCGTGGTGGGGTTTTTACTTAAATTATTACCACCCCTTGGGACCTCCAGGGGTGAAAACGTTCCCGCTAGGGAATTTACTTTCTTCCCCTGCTGTCTCCTCTCTCCACTCATCAAAATTCCCTCGGGGTTTTTTATTTAGCATGGCCCCTTCCCCCACCCCCCCCCCGTTCCTCGTTTTTTCCCCCAGGATCCCTTTTGGTTTTCCCATTGGGAAAATGGGGTCTGTTTTTTATACCCGTAAGCTTGGTTTCTGTGAGAGCTATAATGTCCGGGGACGGGCCCCTTACTCTTCATGCCCCCTCCTCCCACTTAAATTTTTATTCCATCAGCGTTTTTGTCCATCCCTTTAAATTTCCTTTTTCCAAAACTGGGGGTTTGGGGGGCCTTTAAGGGTGGGAGAACCTGGTACATCTGTGGGGTTCTATTTGCTTTGGTGTTTGGGGGGGAAGCTTTGGGGTTTTTTTGTAGTGTGTTGGGAGGTTTGTATAGGTTGTGGGGTTCTGAAAATAGTTGTGTGTGTGCTTGCCCTTGCTGCTCTGGTTTTGCTCTGGCTGACCTCCGCCCGGTTCCCTCCTTTCTCCTTTTCCCACTCCTTTCGCCCTTTTTGTCCACCCCCCTCCCGCCTGCTGTCCTTCGTTTTGTGTTCTGTCTCTGTCTAGGAGCAACCCCCTTGTAATCTTCCCCAGTATTCAAAACCCTTGGGTTTCTCCCTTTGGGGGATCCCGTTTTCCCCAAAAATTTCCGTTCCCTGAATCAGATTGACCCGGGCGGTTTCCTTTACCCTTCAAGTACCCCCCCTAATTTTCTGAAAATTTTTCAATTTTCTTTCCCTCTTTTTTCCCTTTTACCTATTTTCCCTGATGAATTTCCCCAAAAAAAACCCCTTTTTTCCCCGCGCTTTTCCATTTTGGTTGGGCCCTTTTTTCTTCTCCTGAAGCCCCGGGAAAAAAAATCGGGTTTTTTCCCTTTTTTCCCCCATTGCCCCCACCCTCTGACTCTGGTATGTCGGGGGGTGGGCAAATTTTTCCCCTTTATTTTTCCCCGTGGCTCTTTGGGGGGCTTTGGGTTGGGGCCCCACATTTTGACCCTTTTCACCCTCTCCCATCTCACCCAGGGTTTTTCTTCCCTTTCACTCCTTGTCCCCCCTTTTGGCAAAAGGGTGATATACCCTTTTTATAAAAACAATTTTCCTTCCGTGTGAGTGGTGTGTGTTGTGGGGGTGTGTGTGTGTGTGTGTGTGTGTGTTGTGTGTGTGGTGTGTGGTGGTGTCCCTCGGGCCCAAAAAGGGAAAAACTTACGAAATTTTTGGTAAAAAACAACGCTTTTTCTTTCCAAAAAGGGAAACGAAAATTTGTTGGTATGGGAAAATTTCCAAAAAAAAAATCTTTTTTAAACCAAACGAAAAAAAATATATTTCATTGCTTAATTATTTAAAAATTTTTATGAAACTTATCTAAAATATTTTTAAATTTTGAATTTGGCAAAAAATAAAAAACGTTGTATAAAAAGGGAGAGAAGGCAAGTTTTAAGGTTTTTTTGATACAAAATTAATTTAAATTTTTACATTAACATAAATGAAAAAAAAAAAAAAATCTTTTAAACGTATAAGAGAAAATTTTTGAGGGGGCCTTAAAATTTTTAAAAGAGTTCTTTCTAATTTTACCCAATTTTTTCCCCCTTCGGTCCCAAACATATATCGCGAATAAAGCGATACAAGATGCAAAACAACCCGGGGGGAAATTGAATTTTATAACTCTAGGCCCTTTTGTGTTGAAATGAACACATCCAGGAAACTTTCAATTTATGCAGAAAAAACGGAAAGGGAAACCAAAACAAATACGGCCACAGGCCAACTCCCTTTTCCCCCCAAATTTGGGGGGGGGTGTAATTTTAAATTTCCAACACGAATCCCCCAGAGCTATCTTTTTAAAATCCCCCCCCGTGGGTTTTAAACGTAGACGAAGGGGTGATTTTTTAAAGGGTTCCATTTTAAATTTATTGTAGACTAAACCTAACGGGATACAGTACTTTTGGGCGGTGAAATTTTTAAAATTTTTAGTTTATTAGTCATCTGGAAAGGGAAATGAATAAAAATCAGAAAAAAAAAAGTACAATTTTCAAATTTAAATTAAAAATAATAATGAAGATTTAAAGGAAAATTGGAATTGCTTCTTAAATTTCGTAAAAGAATTAAACCCAAACACAGTCATCCCAAATTTAAAACTGAAAATTTTTTTTGAAAATTTCCCACTTACAAACCCCAAAAATTTTGGAAAAACCCATAAAAAAATCATTCTTCCTCTACAGCATTTTTTCTTCAGTTTTTTTATCTGTCAAGTCCCCAAAAAAATGTTGCCCTAGGTTTAGTTTTGAAACCCCCCCACTTTTCAAATTTTTTGAATGTTTCCTTTTGAGTTCACTGAATTTGCGCAAACTTTTACAATCTTTTTAAGCATTAACATTAATTTTCAGTGCTAAGTTAATAAAATTTAATTTATAAAATCCGGCCATAAAAACAGCTGGGAATTTCATCGGAGACAAAAAAAAGTAAATATTTGGAGATTTAAAAAAGAGGAAAAAAAAAAGCTGTTTTAAAATGCCTTTTTTATGACCCGTCCAAAAAGAATTTTTTGGGAGTGGGGGACCTTTAAAAAAAAAAAAAGCCAGACCCCGGGCCCGAAAAAAACCAGGGGAAAAAGGGGAAAAGGGGAAAAGGGTTTTTCAAATGCCCCCCAAATATCAGACGTGAGTGGTTCTTTCTGTAATGAAATAGAGATGGGTTTTTTTGTCCATTCCCCAAACCCCGAATCTGATTGGGGGCTGAAAACTTTGCCCCAGATGAAATTTTTAGTGAGTTTTGAGATGGTTGGAGCTGGGAAAAAAAGGATACCAGCAGTGAGCTAAAGAGTTGCAGCCACTTTAAATGGGAAGTGGTTCAGAATTTTTTGGAAAAAAGGAAAATAAGGAAAGGGTTTAAAAAGAAGAGGGGAAGATAGGGAAATTTTTTTCCTTTTCTCCAGGATGATGTACTTCCGTGGTTGGAGGGTTTAAAGGGACCACTGACCTCCCCTGCTAATCAAGGTAAAATATTTTAATTGTAAGGGGATTCTCAAGTAAGTTTTATGGAAACCCTGTTTTTTTGTAACAGAGATAGAAGGTCAAGGGGGGGGGGCTTTGGGGGGTGCCCCCCAGGATCCCGGAGTTGGGGACAGTCCCGCAATTTTGGAAAAATCAGGGAAAGGGGAAAAAACCCATTATCTTGGTGATTGGGGGAAAGACATCAAGAAAAGGGAGGAAAAAAGAGCTGCCCGAATAAGTAGAGGTCAGCCATAGAAGTTGTCAGGTTTAAGGGGGGGGGTCCCAATCATACAGGGTCTTGCCTAGAAGGGAGTGGGCAATGAATGGATGTCGGGCCCAAAAAAATTTCCTTTTGGGGGTGCTAAATTGGGATGCCTTACTATGGCGGGGATGGGGGTTTGGGGTTGGGTTTCCAAAATGACGTTTTTTCAGAGGATATGTAGCTGCCCCAAAACGACTTTTTGCCCATTTGGGAAATTAAAATCTACAATAATGATCCAAAAATAAACAAAAGATTTTAAAAAATCTATTGGTGAAAAGATCATTTATAGGGCGTATCCAAAAAAGGGGGAAAAGAAGTTAAAAAAATCAAAATTTTTTAAAGAGGGAAAAAAAAAAAAAGGAATAAGAAAAACAAAAAAGGTGATTATGAGGTTAAAGTCCAAGGGGCGAAACAACCCAAAGGGGTTCCTTTTAGGAAAACAGAAGTAAGGGTTAAAGGGGGAAAAAGGGCCCCCTTAAAAAGTAAATCAGGGCAGATCCCCCCCCTGACAGTGGTTTAAAAATCTGTGAAATTTTCATTATCTACTTCCTTCAGTTTTTAAGAGAAAGAAACTAGCCAAATTCCAGAAATAATAAATTAAAGTTTGAACAGGAAAAAATTTTAAAATTGCACGATTTTGGTTTTTAAAGGGGTGCTGTAAAAAAATATATAAAAAAAAGTCCCCTATATTTCATTTTTTTCCCTGTAGTAAAACTGAAAGGGGGCTTATTATTCGCTGGAAAGCGAACGCGTTTTATTCCTGTCATTTAGGCATGGCCAGGCCAAGGGGCAGATGGAGAGAGGGGTGGGTTTGTTCAGTCAAAAAGGGGGGTTGGGACGGGGGTTAAAATTCCCCCCCTGTTTTGGGCCCGGGAGTTTGAGTAGGGAATTTTGGTTTAATTTTTTGTGAAAACCATAGGTTTTTGTGTTTTAAATGCACTCATGTTTATTTTTAAAGCCAGTATGCAGGGGCCCGTGTTTTTTGGGGAATATTAACGTTTCCCAAATGTAGGCATGTAGCCTGCAGAAAGGGGGGTAATGGAAACCCCCTGTTCTAAAAGTTAATTTATTTTTTTTAACTCATTATTACAGTGTGTGGGGAGTTTAAAGGGAACTGGGTGTGGTTTGGGGGTTTTTTTAGTAGTTTATAAGTTTTTTATAAATTTTCTATTATCAATAAAAAAAAATTTTTTATATTGGCCCCAGTTTTTGTCCTTCCCCAACAAAAATTAATATTGTTTTAAAATATGAGTACTAGGGCTGATGCCGTGCTCCTCCCTTAAGTGAATGCGACTGACCTGGGAAGGGCAAGGCCAAATTTGGGTTTTTTGCCCCGGGGGGAGAATTAAAATTTACCTTTTCCTCGATTTGGGGGGCAGGCCTGCTGCAGTGTTTCTTCATGTTCTTATGTTATTAGAATTAAAAATGGGTAATAAAACTCTCGAAGAAATCGGGTTTAAAAACAAACTGGGGGGGGGGAAGACAATGCATTTTGATGGAAAAGGGGGAAGGGTACTATCCCCCCTTGAATCAACGATCCCTTCAAATTTTGATCAAGACCAAAAAAATTTTAAAAAAATTCAAGAAAGTTGGAAATATCCTTTCAAAACTTTTTTCCCCCCCCACCAAAATTTTATGTTTTTAGCGAGATGAGCTTTTACCTGGACCAACCCAAAGCGCCCACCCAGACTTTTGCAAGCTTTTTTTATATTGATAATTACAAAAATAAATTTTTTTTTTCATTAAAAAGAAAAGCTCCGCTTTTTAAAAAAAAAAAAAAGCCCAAAATTTTTAATCCCCCCAGTGAAATTTTTGTAAAAAAAACCTTTTACTGTATTCTTCTGTTTTTTAAAAAATTTTTTAAAAGTGGTTGGCATTTAAACCTTTCATGGGAAAATTTGGTCCTAGAGATGCGTAAGGGGGCTTTAAAGTCTTTTAAAATAAAATTTTCAATTAATTTAAAAAGCCACAAAATAATTTAGGGCCAAATTCAAGTAAAAGAAGATCGGTTACAATTTGGGGAGGAAAGCAACGGGGGCCCCCTTTCAAAACGCGCCCGGGGGGGGGCCCCTGAGTAAGGCTCAGCAAGGCCCCGGGCCCGGGGTGGGGGCCCCTGCAGCGCGCCGGGGGGGGCCCTTTCAAAAATGCCGCCGACCGAAAAAGGGCCCGTGCAAACCGGGGGCCCCCCCGCGCTCGCCGGGGGGGGCCCCGGAAAGGGGGGGGCCCTTTCAGCGCGTCGGGGGGGGCCTTGCAGCGCGCCGGCGGGGGGGGGGAAAGTGCAGCAAGGCTTTGGCCGCGTGTCGGTGGGGGCCCCTGCAGCGCGCCGGAGGGGGCCCGTGGTTTGGCGCCGGAGGGGGGGCCCCTGCAGCGCGGGGGGGGGTGTTGGGAGTGCACGCCGACGGGTACAAAAGTTCCCCTTTATTTTACCACTTTTATTAGAGTCAAAAAAAATTTCATAATCGTCTAATGAAATTCAGTTCCCGCAGCTCCCTGTAATTTTAAGTTTATGGTAATTTTACCTCAATTTGTAGGGGCCCCGATGGCACCTTTCGGGGCTTGCAAAGAAAAGCAAAAAGGTCTCTAGAAATTTCTTTTTTTCATGTAAAAACAAAATTTTCCCCGTAGAAAACATTTTTGCCCGGACAAAAACAAATCATTAAACCCCTTAAACGTCCCCGTTTAAAAGCAAACAACCCAGACGAAAATGAGCCCACCCGGGATTTACCCATGTTCTTGAATTTTCAAATATTTTCCTTCTATCCAATTTAAAAAATTTTAAATTTTTTTCCCTGACGTTACTTTTAAGGGCCCCATGACATTAATTTAAAAGTCCAGCGACATTAATTTAAAAAGGGTTTTTAAAATATTTTCTTTCAAAGGGATGGGTGTTGGGGGGTCCTCAAGGGCTCAAAAATAATTTTTAGCTGTCTTTTTATATTCCCTTTAACGACTGTTTTGGGGTTTAGAGAGCAAGGTTTGGGAAATTTCTTAAATTGGCCAACCTTTAAATTCGGTGGCCAAATGCTTTTTCCTATTTACATTGCTTGTCTGTTTTCCTGGGAATTAGTCTCCCCAAAAGTCACCCTTTTAAATTTAGTTTAAGCTACTTCCTGTTGTATAAAAAAATTCCCTCAGCTTATATTTGCCAATTAAAACACCAATTCTTTTCCGAAAGAAGACTAAAATCGTTCCTTTTTCGCCAAAACCCCCACCGAGTTTTTTATGGAGGGAAAAATTTCTTCCTTTCTGTGTCACCCTAAAAAAATAATTTAGTGTCATTTAAGAAAATTTTTTAAAAAGTGAACAACTTTTTTTCCTTACTTTTTTTACTAAGCATTAAATTTGTTTTTAAAAATTTCTGGAGGGGTGAAAAGGTTTTAAAGTGGGAAAAAGGTTAATTTATAAAGGGCAGGGAAATAAGTGTTAAAAAACAGACAATGTTATAAGGTTAGGTGATAAATTACTAGGGAGGAATTAAGATCAATCAGATTTAAAAACTCTAAAAAAACCAGGTGGGTTTGGAAAATGGGGGGCAGAGGAATTTGGTGAAAGAAGTCAGGTGGGGGGACGTGGGAGGGTAGGGACGTGGTTTGGGAAAATTTTGGTGTTAGAAACCCAAAAGAAATTTGTATTAAGGTTTCAGTAAATAACCCAAAAGTTCCCCCAAATTTTTTTTTTTTTTTTTTTTTTTTTTTTTTTTTTGCTTTAAAATTTTTTAGGATTTTTGGTGTTTTTTGCATGCAACGGGAAAGAAACAACTATGACACAGTCAGTGATTAAACCCTTTTCATCCCAAAAATTTTGCACCGGCTTTTAAATTAAATTTAGGTTGAAAACAAGGGGTTTAAAATTAAAGTGAAAAGCACTTGATACCAAAATTTGTAACAAAACCCGGTTTAAAAAATTCTTTTTTCCCAAAAAAGAAAAAGGCTTAATCCTTAAATAAAGAGAACAAAGATCACTTTTAACATCCCGTCGGGCAGTTCCTGTTTCTTGTACGGGGAATAAAAAACGTGTATTTCCTTCCCATGTATACGGAAAAACGGGATGCAGAGCAAAAGCTCCTTGCAAAACCCGCAATGCACGAACCAAAAAAAAATTTGCCGTAAATTCCCCTTTGTAAAGGGGCCCAGAAAAAAAGCCGGTAAAAACTTCCCCTGTTTGGTTAAAAAAATAACCTTTCATTTTTCTTTTAAAATTTAAAAAAGTTTCTTCTTTATTTTTTAAAAAAAAATTTTTACGTAAGAGCAATTTTTTCGTTAAAAGACAAAGAAATTTGGGAAAAAAATGTTAAAAAACTTTTCATATTTGTAAAAAGCTGAAAAATTGGAAAATTTTTGGCAACCCCGTACCCGAGAAAGGAAAGTTAATTTTTTTCAACAACCCTTTACTATGCTAGAAAAAAAAATTTCCCTTTTTTTTTTTGGGGGTTCTCATGTGAAAAACTTGTGTCGTTTTTTTTTGAGGTTTTTTGTTATAAAACTGCGTTTTGTGTTTTATTTGTTGCGGTTTGCTGCGTCATGTTTGGGGTGGGTTTTGTTTTAAAGGGTAAAAACCCTTTTAAGTAAATTTAAATAGTTGTCTCCACAGACAACTATTTTGAGGGACTAACCCCAAAAAAAGTCAGAAACTCTTTTTTAAATTTGGGGCCCCAGACGAAAAAAACAGGAGAAAAGGGTTCAATCCTTCAATCCAAGGATTGGGAAACGAAGACTGAAACCTTCACCGTTTTAAAGGGGGGGGGGGGGGGAGGCCCGGAACAAAATCAAAAGCAACTCAGGGTCCAACCGGTGTAAGATTTTTTGGTTTTCTTTCCTTAAACATTTTAAACTTTGTGTTTTCCCCTGCATAAAAATAGGCCAAACACCGAATCTTAAACTTTAACGAGCAGGAAGTCGTGCGCCCCGGGAAGGGGACAGTCCCTGAAATTTAAAAGGGCCCCAAACAAAATGAAAGCCCGCAAAACTCTTAAAATTTTCACAGGCAAATTGAATGTTGCTTTAAAAAAGGGGAGGGAAAACTCCCGGGAAAGGGAGGGGGTGAGTGGGCCCCAAGGTGGGAACCCCCATCTGAAATTTAATTTTTCCAGATCCGATATGGCCCAACCCCCTGTAAAGGGGGGAATGGGAAAAACTGATCATCAACTTTAGAAAGCAAAGGAGTCCCGGACCAGGAGAGAAAAAAAAGCAGAGGAGCATTTATATCTGAATACCGCAACCGAAAGCTGGGAGACCCGGGGAAAGAGCATCTCTTTCTTCTACAAAAGGAAAAAATCCGTGAATACTGCCGAAGATGTAAGGAAACAAAATTACGAGGAGTCTCTTCGATGAGGTTTGGGAGGAAGACCGCAGCACACTAAAGGAGAATACCGAATACACTATAAGAGCTGTAACTAGGGAAAGATTAGAGGAATTAAAAGAGCACAAAAATAAAATTCGACAAGGGAAGAGCGCACCTGAGAAAAAAGAAAGGGATGGGGGAACAGGCGAAAGCAAAAAAATGGCGATAGCTGAAGAGGTAATGAAGTTCCACAGATACAGCAATAGGAAAGGGTTTAAATTTTCCCCACTTCGGTAAAGTTGGGACCACGGATAACAACCAAGCTCACTTCAGCCGCTTGAGTTGAAACAGGGGAAAAGGGTTTATAAAATCATTCTTGGAATCGCCAAACCGTCAAAGGTGGTCGGGAAGGTGCTACCATAAAAACCACTTAAATTCCACAACTTTCAATAGTTAGAAAAAATAGAACAGGAGGGTGAATCATTTATTGTGATCCTACCCCTTAAGTGGAAATGAAAACCCCAAAAAAGATCACCGTAGGCACGTTTGGCCCCAAAACTTAACCACGTGGCCGAGACCATCGCATCAAACAATTTATGGTCTCCTATAGTCCTGGGAAAAAGGGGTTTCTATATCGATTGTATACACAAAAGGCAGTAGGAGATCTGAGGCTTAGACGTTTCAATCCAAGTTTCAGGGTCATGGACCTGTCTACTGAAACTTGTAGAGGATGACAGTATCGATGAAGGGGGGGGGGAGGGAAGTAATGTCACCTTGCAAATCTAGAAATGCCTCAAAAATGTAATGTAGGTAGTAACTGGAAAGATTAGTGTGGATAATGGATTCAGGATGCTGCGACCCTCACGATACCACTCGGGGATCAAGACTTGCCGAGGTATGTCTTCACCAGATGTTCTGGGAGTATACCAAGCAGCGAAGGAAGAAAATGTGCCGATACGAAGCCAGCGGGGGAAGACTCTTTGCTGTTTCAATACATGTGAAGGAGGGAATCGTTTCACACACGGGAAGACCCCTAGTAGCTCAACTGTCACGAAAAGAGTAAAAAAAGATCAAAGGTGAAAAAGATAGTTTAGGACGGACTAAGTGATGTCGTCCCTTTCCCAAAGCACGAGATAGGACAAATCCTAAATGGTAGAGGGTCGGTCTCGTGATGAGTGAGCGAGCCTAAACCTCCATCATTCTGCGTTGAATGATCCACTTAGATTTAGGGCTTTTATATAATTGTAGACTATTATTCAAGTCAATATGGTTAAGTTGTCTAGATACCTGCAGGGGAGCATACTAAACAAAGAAATCTGCGAATATTTCCCTCCCCTTTAGGTCACATTGAGTAGGAAGAACTGTAGCATATCCCAGCACTTGCAGGTGTTAACCTTTCAGGTGCTAACCTTAAACAAGTTCTTGGTTTCACTAGCCAGAACATCCAGTGAATTTCCACGAAACTGTGAACCTTATGGAGGCAAATATAACGACCGCCTGAGGCCCGGGCCAGGGGCAACTGGCTGCGGGGACCCTGACTACTACCGGAACCTGCCAGGCTACTGCATCCCCCAAAAAGGGGCAGTGTTGCGTACAGGGCAACTACTCAAGCCTGTTTAGCCCTTTCTTGCAACAAATAAACAGGATTGAGTTCCTGTTAGAAATGAAATCATTTTAAGGGTTTTAGTAATAATCACAATGTTTCTTTATGCTTTTTTTTTTTAAGTTTCTTAATAAACCATAGAAGGGTTTTATATTAACTTTAAAAAGGTCGCACCATTTAAAAAAGTACTCATGAAAATTTTCACTTGAGTTTACTTAAAAATAATACACAATATTCTGTCTTGATTATAGTACTGAATGGCTCTAGTATCATAACCATTCACTTCACATAACACTTTGCTTGACTCAATCCCAACGAGACAGAAAACGTAACACTTCAAAAA
>NW_026495860.1:0-21373 GCF_026875155.1 Cherax quadricarinatus | reverse complement strand
TGCCTGTTCATGACCCAAGTTCCGTCAGATACAGTAACTCATCGAGGCCCGTTGTCGGTAAACGAGTACGTCAGTAAGTGAGGAGAGGCTGTAAAGGGTTTACTTTGTGTGTTTATAATATGTACTACATAAAACTTTCACACATGCTTGCACATGTACACACACTCATATACACATACATGCACAACACGCAAATGTAGAGATACAATACACTATACATAAACACATACACATTCACTTTGATTGTCAATTTTTATATTTGTAGCTATTTTTAGCTACAGAATTGGGTCTGTGCTTTTAGTGTCCTGTCTTCAATGGTTGTGGCACTTAATACCTCTTGTATGCCTTTTTCAATTGTTCTACTACAGTACTCTTTGTGGAAAAATTGTCTAGTTAACTTTTTTCTCAGTTTACAGTTGGTAAATTGTAGATAGTGCTAAGAAATCTCTCTTGGTTCTTTCATTTTTGATGTCATTGTATGTGGTTGCAGATTCTTTTGTTTTGTCCCTAATGCCTATATAACTGCACCAAGTCTTAATTTAGAAATCTGATATGGCCTTCCTAACTTTACATAATGTAATTAAATACAATTTCATTGTATGCAACCAATCTACAGCTTTGTTAAGCATCAGTGAGTATTAATGCCATGAAACATATAAACTGGTGGGAATTCCTAAAAGGATATGGAATGTACTCTGCAATGATTAAGATTGACCAGAGAAAAAATACATTGAAGAGTTGCAGGAAGAAGTGTAGAATAATAACAAAGTAAAATACAGGGGTGACAGCTGTGATCTATAGCTTTTTCAGCTTTGTCAGCAGAATATAAGAAATATTGCTGGAGTAGTGGTACAAGATTTCCAGAAGAAACTGACACACTGAGAAGGTAGAACTCATCATCCAAGGATGTGATAGCTATGTATGTCTTTGGGCTGTTAGCAGCATCAGCCTGATTGATCAGACAGTTAAAAATGAAATCTGGCCTCAGAACAAAACTGGTGTGAGCACAAGAATTATTAGGAATAAGCTTTTGATTAAACCGGAGTAAAGTGGTGTGGTAGAATGAAAGAATTATGGGTAAAACAAAGTAGATTGCAAAGAACAAGATTTTAGGAATTGGAATAAATGTATAAACAGTTTTTTACATTGGAGCATAAGTTAACAGTACTTAGATAAAGGTAAGAAACTTTGCATTGCATTTGGGGGTTTAGAAAAGCCAAATGAAGGGTGGACAAGACAATATGACATTGCAAATATATGAAACAGGTTATTAATAGGAATGGAATTTTTATCACGAGGGAGAGGGAGGGGTCTCAGGTTATGGTATATAGGAGAAAAGGAATTATTGTGTCGGTAAACATAGGCCTTAGAGAAGGATGTGTGATGTCACTGGTTCAACGTACTTATAGATGCAGTTGTGCAAGTAAATGCAAAAAATGTGTGTGACTAAGGGATAATTAGATACAGAGTTGGCAATGTTACAGTTGCTCTTTGCTGATAACATAATTGTTTTGGGAGTTTCTAAAAGAAACAAATAATAAGAGAATATAGAAAAAGGAAGGCAATGAGTAATGAATTTATATTTTTTTACAATAGCTGTTTACTGCCAAGAAAGGGGGACCCAAAGATGAAAACAGTTTGCCATCCTTCCAGAAGTGTGCTAACATCACTGTTAATGACCCTCGCACTGTAACATCCCTCCCCAGGAGTACAGACACTGTGCTTCCCACCTCCAGGAATCAGGTCCAGCCTATTGGTTTCTCTGAATCCCTTCATAAAAGTTATATTGCTCACATTCCAACAGAATGTACATTAAAAACCACTTGTCTCCATTCACTACTATCTAACAGACTCAAACCTGCGGTTACTCAATCCCTTAAAACTCTCAACTTCTTATTTCTCCCTCCCAAAGGGACTGTGTGCCAGAGTATAGTGGCACCAAACAGTGTTGCATGGGTGTGAAACATGGATTTTAAACATTGCAGTTAGGAGAAAGCTGGAATCAGTGGAGATGTCGTGTTTGAAGGCAGTGTGTGATATGAATGTGACGTTGAGAATTTGGAGTATGGAAATTCACAGTGTGAGGTTTCCAAAAATGTAACTCAGAGAGTTGAGGAGGGATTGTTGAGGAAGTTTGGGCACTTGGAGGAAAATAGTTTGACTAGAAGTGTATTTAAATCTTGTATTGGTGGAAGGATGGGTAGGGGTCATCCCAAGAAGGGATGGGGGGACTAGGTAAAGGAGGTTTTGAGTGGTATGGGCTTGAACAACGAGCATGCATGTGTAAGCACTTTAGATTGGAGTAAGTGGAGACAAGAGGTTTGTAATGCATGTGCTGTTGAAATGTGAGCAAGGTAATTTGCTCACACTTCAGCTGGTTAGCTGGAAGTGGCAAAGGCAATCCTTGCACTTTGAAGGAGTTTCATGTTCATGTATATACTTTTGTGGCAAATGAGTTACAGTTGAGTAGGTTTCCATTGTGTTGCTTTTATTTTCATATTAGTTCTTTAGTACTAGTATTGGCTCATGCTTGACATTCTAGTATAAATCATTCTCAGTAACAAGGTCTTCAGAGTTTTTGCCCATGAAGGGAGGTCCCTTGATTCCAGTGAAGTGCTCTTGATCCAAGGACTTTGATCTGTCCTCCCTTTCCTTTATTGAATTAGTGTCTTTATTTACCCCAGGTGCTCCCAAAGAGTTGAGCACTACTCATGAGTACAATAATGATAACTCGAGAGGTTTTTCAGTGATCATGTTTTCTTTGCAGATGACACAGCATATGTAGAAAATAATCCAGGGCTACATTTTTCTTAGTCTCTTACAAATGGTGACAAAGAACTTGAATATTTGGCTAAATATTTAGAATTTATGTGAACAGACAATGCTTATGGTGGTTTACTTTAGATAGTAAAAATATCTAGGTAGGGGTAACCTGCTCTCTTTCTATACTAAAGTTCGTCCTGGAAACTAAGTCTTGTAGTTTTTCTAAGACATCAAATTTCAATTGTTTTTCTTTGTAGATAATAAAAAATATCAACATATCTATACCATATCTCCCAAGTCTGTTAATGGCAGTATAATAAAGTACAGTGGACCCCCGCTTTACGATCAGCTCCCAATGCGACCAATTATGTAAGTGTATTTATGTAAGTCCGTTTGTACGTGTATGTTTGGGGGTCTGAAATGGACTAACCTAATTCACAATATTCCTTATGGGAACAAATTCGTTCAGTAATGGCACCTGAACATAATTCTGGAATGAAAATACGTAAGCCGGGGGTCCACTGCACTTTAAATGTGTACTATGAAAAGGGGTTTTGAGGAATAGTGAGTAGGCTGCTGCCCATACTATGTAAATTTTCCTAGCAAAAAGTATTCACTTTCGAAAGATAACATAAGAACATAAGAATGGAGGAACACTGCAGAAGGCCTACTGGCCCATTAGCAATGTGTAACTAATAGCAGTGTCTTGAGACACTGAAAGTATTAAGTCTCTACTGTCATTGCTGTCCTAAGTAAAAAAAAAAAAAAAAAAAAAAAAAAAAGCCATCATTTCTCATAATTATCATGTATTAGTAGACAAGAAAATGAAAAATAACCATGCAAGTTCATAAAAGTATACACAAAAATACAAAAGACTTCTTGACACAATCAATAATGAGAACAATAGTCAAATGGTATGAAAGAGGAGGTAGCAGATGCTGTTGTTGCTGTGAATTTTAAGTTTTTTGAAAACTTCACTTGCTAAAGATAGGACACCAAGGGCAGAATTTTGTTCTTGTGGATACACATTATGTAGTTAAGTCACAGACAATGTATATATATTGTAAATGAAAGAATAAATGTAATTCAAATATCTTTGGAGTCTTCCAAGATATGAGTAGTAATGTATAGTAGCTTTAAAAATGAATGCAAGAATTTCTTTGAAATTTTTATGAAAGATCATGTTAATTTTAAAATGTAGTATATTAACCCTTTGACTGTTTACGCCATATAAATACGTCTTACGCGCCACTGTTTCTGATGTATTTATACGCATAAATTCTAGCGGCTTCAAATCAAGCGGGAAAGGCCTGGTAGGCCTACATGAGAGAGAATGGGTCTCAGTGGTGGGTGTGCACCCTGTGAAAAAAATCTGGAACTCAGCGGTGCATTGTGGGAACGCCATCTTGGTAGTCCATTTTCACCATGCCTCACAGTAAGAAGTACCTCACTCCTCGGCAGATTGGAGGTCTTTTGTTCCCAAGTGATAGCTCTAAAAGTGATGAAAATGTCAGTGACAGTGAATTCCAGGGTTTTGAAGTGAGTGTGACCGAAAAAAGTGCCCAGATAACGTAATGAGTGATGAAAACCCAGAGACCCAAACCTTCCACCTCTGGTCGGGCCCCGGGGGGGACGAAAGAAAACTATTTGGTGTTACAACCCCAATGTTACGGGAAAATGGATATGTAGTGTTTAAAGGTCATTGAAAGCAGTTCTGTTGTGACAGGAGGGTGAATTTTCCCCAGTGAACGGCAGTATTATGACGTGCATGCGTCGGGTGTTTCATATGCTGTTCCAAAGGGGAAAGGAAAAAACTGGGGAGCACACCCCGTGGCCCCTACCCCACAACCTAAGTGAAAGGGGCGTTTTTGTTACGATGGATATAAATTGATGTGGTGAGGGGCGGGCAGTGGTGGTGATAGTGATGGGGCCGACCCGTGGCCCCGAGCGGGCCACGCTACTACCCCACCTCGACTCGCACAACAACAACCAGCCTCCCCCGACCCCACCTCCAAAAACCTCAAAACCACAACCTGCATAACCACAACCACGTTACAAAAACCAGAACCCCCCAAGGGCCCACATTGGGTTTTGGCGGGAAGGTGACAGTTTGTTCCCAGCCCCCATTTTTTTATGAAACAAAAGTAATAAAGCCCATCAGCCCACTTGGGAAAAATGCTAGTGAAGGGAAAGCTTTGAGTTATTCTTTGATGAACCCTGAGGACATCATTGTCAGGAAACCAACACTAGTAGGGAATACACCTGGCAAATACAATTCTCTCACCAAGATCAGGCACACCATGGAAGGAACAACTGTGGCAGAGATGTACCTGTTTTTTCCAAAATAATCCCTTATCCCACATGTGTAAAAACAATAGGGGGCAACAGAACACCTGATTTTCAACTCCATGTTTTAGTGACATTAAGGTGTCATCTTTTTCTGAACTGTACGCATTTTACATTTTTTCAGAAAAAACCAGGCCTGACAAACCGACAGATTTTTAAAAGTCAGAAAATGTTTTTAAAGTACTGAAACAAAAGTCTGCATGTTTTTTTACCCCTCGGGAAAGCTTGTTATTGATACCCTTTGAATTTATTCAAAGGAAAACTCTCTTTCAAGCAATATTCCCAAGCAAAGGAAACGCTTGGAAAAAGTTATTTGTACTGTGTATTGCAGAAGGGGTCTATTTTTGGGATTCTTGGTACACGGGGATAAATTTGAAGATACCTAAGTTTTTGGGGTATTTTGGGGAAAGTGGTTAGAAAAAATGATAAAACCTTTATCTTGGGAAAAAGGGGGAATATGTTATTTACTGATAAACTGGTACAAAAAACCCCTTTACCAGTGATTTCTTGGATGAACTTGACGACTGTGTGGCACAGTGCATGGTAATCGTAAACAATGCCAAGGTTCAACCTGGCCCCCTCGCGAGGTGAGGTGGGAAAACCCCTTTTCTGCCAAGACATCAGGGGTTTTTGGGGCATGACAAACAGATGTCACATTGTGACTCAGTTCACCGAAAAAATGGGACACATGGGAGGCACAACAGAGAGACCAAAGAAACCATTCTAAAAAAGCCGCAGCTGTCATGGATAAATCAAAAAATTGCCTTAGTGGGCAAATGTGACTCGATTGGGGTTTTCTGATTGGACGCAAAAGGTTTTAAGTGGTATAAAAATTTTTTCCTCTTTTTGTATCCCCAGCTAAATGTTATAACATATACAAGTTGAAGACCAAAAAAAACACCAAAAAATTTTGGGGAATTTTGTTAGTCAAATCAGACAAATAATCGCAAAGTACCAAGGAGCAACACCTGCAATAGACCAGCGCCTACGAAATTACCAACACACGCCATCTCCCTTTTAGGCCTGGTGATCACTACCCCAAAAACGCCCCCTACTATGCCAGAAAAGCTCAGAGAGGTTTACGTATGTCCCCATACCACAAAACGCCCACAAACACGCGAGCCTCGTTTTATGTTGGGAGTGCAAGTGCCACTCTGCTATACCCCTGTTTCAAAGAGTTCCACAAGTGGGGCAGTTCTAGGGAAAGTGTTCGTGACGTAAATGTATTTATTTTTATGGAACAATAGTAAAAACATTGTTTTGTATTTTTTTTTGTGTAAACAAATTGTAAAACACAACAATGTGATAAAAATTTTTTCTTATTGTGTTTAAAAAGTGAGTGTATATTTGAACAATGCACCCTTTCATTGGTCTCACGGCCCATAAGTTTCTTGGGAAAAAAAAAATATTGGAAAATACAAGAAACTTTTGAATTCAGTAAATAAAAAATACCCCGGGGGCGGCATCGCCCTGTTTTCCCTACGACCCCACTTTCTGCAAACTTTGCGGGTCTATATTCGGTAAGTCTGATGGCAAAAAATTTTTTTTAGGCTTAAAACACCGGGGAAAAAAAACCCTAAAAATTTTTGTAAGAATTTTTTTTTTTTTTTTTTTTTTTTTTTTTTTTTTTTTTTTTTTTTTTTTTTTTTTAAAATTTTCGACTAGAAGACGTTTAGAAAGGGGCCCGCGACAGTCAAAGGGCAATGATGTGCAAAAAAATCACAAATATATGGAAAAAAAACACTTAAGCAGTTAATGGATCTTTTTTTTGACAAAATTTCGCCCCATGGGCTTATAAGTCAGAACAATCTGTTTGGACTTGATAAAGCCCCTGCGTGGGGAAAAGTTGTCAATGAAGGATTACATATACTGCTTAAATGTTTCTATTTCCATTGTGGGTATTTTAACCATTTATTTCCTTTACAAAAATTATACAGTGGAACCTCGGCTTCAATTTTTAAACCTTCTGTGACCTTTTCGTTCCCGATTTGTTCGATGCCCAAATCAGTTTTCCTCATTTAAATAACGAAATGGCATTAAATTCCTTTAAACAGAATTCCTTCTCTCAGGGGGGCGCGACAAAAAAACTTCAAAATGATGTTAATATCAAACCTAGGCTTTTTTAATACGCAAATTTTCCCAAAATTTTACCATCGTTAACCCTTTGACTGTTTCAGGCCCCTCTTGAAACTGATTCTATGTCGCCAAATATTCAAAAAAAAAAAAATTTTTTTCTTTTGAAAAAGTTTGGAATATTTTAGTAGTGTTTTAAGCCCAAAAAAATTTTTTTTCTACTACTTACCCAATATAGACCCCAAAGTTTGCAGAAAGGACGTGCGTACGGCCAAAAAGTGGCGACCGCCGCCCAAACCCGGTTTCTTTTATTTACTCTAATTCAAAGGGTTTTTTGCATTTTTCAATATTTTTTTGTTTTAGGTAATTATGTGGGCTGTGGACCAATGTAAGGGCTTCTTTAAAATACATCATTGTTTACAACACAATAACGAAAAACTTTATCATATTGTTTGTTATACACTTTTTTTAACAAACAAACAATACAAAACAATGTTTATTACTATTGTTCCATAATATATATACATATGTACAGTCACTGAACACGTTCCTAGAACTGCTGCAGCTTGTGGAACTCTTTGAAACATGGGTATATGCAGAGTGGCACTTGACACTCCTCACACATAAAACGAGTGTCTCTGCGTGTTTGTGGGCGTTTTGTGGTATGCATACATACATAACACCTCTTCTGAGCATTTTTCTTGGCAGTAGTAGAAGGCAGTTGTATGGGGTATTGATCACCAGGCCTCAAACGAGATGACGTCTGTGGGCACTGGTCTATTGCAGGAGTTGCTCCTTGGTACTTTGCAATTATTTGTCTGATTACTGACAGGCTAAATTCACCATATTTTGGTGTTTTGTTGGTCTTCAACTTGTATATGTTATAAGCATTTAGCATAGAGATATCAACAAGATGGAAAAAAGTTTTATATACCACTTATAACTCTTGCGTACACAGTCTGCAAACCCAATCTGCATGTCACATTTGTCCACTAAGTGCATATTGAGGTTGTAGTCCATGACAGCTGCAGGCTTTAGAATGGGTTCATTGGTCTCTCTGTTGTCCCTGCCACTGGGTACCATTTCGTTTCTGTGAACTGATGTCAACAATGTGACATCACGTTTGTCATGCCACCGAAATGCCATGATGTCATTGGCAGCAAAGGCTTGCACCTCACCTCTGCGAGTGCCAGCGTTGAACCTTGGCATATGTTTACGATTACCACGCACTGTGCCACACACGTCTGTCGTTCACTCGTAAGAAATCACTGAGTAAGGGGCTTGTGTACCAGTTATCAGTAAATAACATATGCCCCTTACCAAGATATGGTTCCATCATTGTTCGAACCACATCACCAGAGATAACCAATAACTTCATGGTATCTCTCAAAGTATTACTGCCAGTGTACACAATGATATCCAAAACTAGACCACTTCTGCAATCACACAGTACAAATAGCTTTATACCAAAGCGTTTCCTCTTGCTTGGTATATATTGCTTGAATGAGAGTCTTCCTTTGAATAAAATCAAGGACTCATCAATAACAAGCTTCCTGAAGGGATAAAAATACATGCAGCACTTCTGTTTCAGGTACATAAACACATTTCTGATCTTATATAACCTGTCGCTTCTGTCAGGCCTGGTTTTGTCTGAAAAGTGTAACATACGTAACAGTATCAGGAAACGATTGACACCTATAATGTCACTAAAACCTGGAGTTGAAATCAGGCGTTCTGTTGCCCAGTATGTGGTGACAGTGTGCTTATACACATGTGGCATAAGCATTATTGTGGCAAAACACAGGTACATCTCTGCCACAGTTGTCTCCTTCTACTTGTGTAGCCATGATTTTGGTGAGAGAATTGTATTTGCCATGGTGTAATCACAGTATGTGTTTGTTTCCCTGACAATGATGTCCATCAGGGGTTCATCGAAGAATAACTCAAATTATTATTATTATTATAATCAAAAAGAAGCGCTAAGCCACAAGGAAAGAATAACTCAAAGCAATCCAGTTCATTGGCATTGTTCCCAAGTGGACAAGATGGCTTTATTCCACTTTGTGTTTCATCAAAGTCATGGGGACTGGGAACAAACTCGTCACCGTCCTGCCAATCCCAGATGCGGTCTGCTGGTGGGGTCTGGATATTGTACCATGGTTGTGGTTGTGCAGGTTGTGGTGGTGCAGGTTGTGGTGGTGCAGGTTGTGGTGGTGCAGGTTGTGGGAGTGTGGGGTAGGGTGAGGCTGGTTGTTTTGCTGCGTCAGCAGCGTGGGTAGTAGCGTGGCCTGCTGATGGTGCCACATGGCCGTGCCACCCTCACTATCACCACCACTGCCTCCTCCCTTACTGTCACCATTCATTCCCATCGTTACAATATCGTCATCTTCACTATCAGGTCGTGGTGTAGGGCCATGGGATGTGCTCCTAGAGTTTCTCCTTCCCCTTGGAACAACATATGAAACACTACCAGACCGCATGCTACGTTGTACATACTGCCGCTTCACTGGGGAATATTCAATCTCACTGTCACTGGAACTGCTTTCAATGACCTTGAAATCACTATCACTATCACTGCTATCATCTGGGTGTTGTACACAACCAAATAGTTTCCTCTTTCGTCCTGGTACAGGCGAACGTGAACGTGAACAAGCCGGCACAGCACCAGAGGTGGAAGGTTGTGGGTCATCTGGGTTTTCATCACTAATTACGTTATCCTGGGCACTTTTTCCGGTAACACTCGCCTCAAAACCCTGGAATTCACTGTCACTGACATTTTCATCGCTGTTAGAGCTATCACTTGGGAACAAAAGACCTCCAATCCGCCGAGGAGTGAGGAACTTCTTACCGAGAGGCATGGTGAAAATGGACTAACAACATGGCATTCCCACAATGCACCGCTGGGTCCCAGATTTTTTTCACAGGGTGCACACCGACCACTGAGACCCATTCTCTCTCGTGTAGGCCTACCAGGCCTTTGGCGCTTGATTTGAAGCCGCTAGAATTTGTGCGTATAAATATGTCAGAAACATTGGCTCGTAAGACGTATTTATAGGTCAGAAACAGTCAAAGTGTTAAGGAATGCACAACAGGTGCATCATGGTCAATGTTCAGCATTTCTTCGATGTCGGCTTCCTGTAAACTCCATTAGCACACAGTCAAGATGAGTAAATAGAATTATCAACGCTTATTGCTTGGGTACGTTTATTCTGTTAGTGGGTTGGATCTATGAAGGACTTGCCTAGTTTGGGCCAACAGGCCTACTGCAGTGTTCCTCCTTTCTTATGTTATTATGTACCCATGACACCAATCATACCCAGCCCTCCCACTCATATATTTGTCCAATCTTTTTTTTAAAGCTAAAGCTACCCAAGGTTCTATCGAAGCTAAAACCTAGGGTAGTTTCAAATTTAGATTGGATAAATACGTGAGTGAGAGGGGTTGTATTTGAGTGGGACTTGGACGTAAGTAAATAGAATTATTAAAGCTTATTGCTTGGGTAGCATTTATTCTGTTAGTGGGCTGGATTTATGAAGGACCTGCCAAGTATGGGACAACAGGCCTGCTGCAGTGTTCCTCCTCTATTATGTTCTTATGATGAGTGAAACAATCTGCCTAGTATGGTTATTGAGGCTAAAACCTTGGGTAGTTTCAGATTTGTGTAGGATAAATACATGACGAATTGTTAAATGTTGATGAAGATAGGGAAGCTGTGATTTCGTGTATAGGGCAAGGAGGAATAACATCTTGTAGGAGTGAGGAAGAGCCAGGTGTGAGTGTGGGGGAAGTTCATGAGGCAGTAGGTAAAATGAAAGGGGGTAAGGCAGTTGGGATTAATGGGATAAAGATCGAAGTGTTAAAAGCAGGTGGGGATATAGTTTTGGAGTGGTTGGTGCTATTATTTAATAAATGTATGGAAGAGGGTAAGGTACCTAGGTATTGGCAGAGAGCATGCATAGTTCCTTTGTATAAAGGCAAAGGGGACAAAAGTGAGGGCAAAAATTATAGGGGGATAAGTCTGTTGAGTATACCTGGTAAAGTGTATGGTAGAGTTATTATTGAAAGAATTAAGAGTAAGACAGAGAATAGGATAGCAGATGAACAAGGAGGCTTTAGGAAAGGTAGGGGGTGTGGACCAGGTGTTTACAGTGAAACATTTAAGTGAACAGTATTTAGATAAGGCTAAAGAGGTTTTTGTGGCATTTATGGATTTGGAAAAGGTGTATGACAGGGTGGATAGGGGGGCAATGTGGCAGATGTTGCAGGTGTATGGTACAGGAGGTAGGTTACTGAAAGCAGTGAAGAGTTTTTACGAGGATAGTGAGGCTCAAGTTAGAGTGTGAAGGAAAGAGGGAGATTATTTCCAAGTAAAAGTAGGCCTTAGACAAGGATGTGTGATGTCACCGTGGTTGTTTAATATATTTATAGATGGGGTTGTAAGAGAAGTAAATGCGAGGGTCTTGGCAAGAGGCGTGGAGTTAAAAGATAAAGAATCACACATAAAGTGGGAGTTGTCACAGTTGCTCTTGGGAGATTCTGAAGAGAAGTTGCAGAGGTTGGTGGATGAATTTGGTAGAGTATGTAAAAGAAGAAAATTAAAAGTGAATATAGGAAAGAGTAAGGTTATGAGGATAACAAAAAGATTAGGTGATGAAAGATTGGATATCAGACTGGAGGGAGAGAGTATGGAGGAGGTGAATGTATTCAGATATTTGGGAGTGGACGTGTCAGCGGGTGGGTCTATGAAAGATGAGGTGAATCATAGAATTGATGAGGGGAAAAGGGTGAGCGGTGCACTTCGGAGTTTTGGAGACAAAGAACTTTGTCTTTGGAGGCAAAGAGGAGAATGTATGAGAGTATAGTTTTACCAACGCTCTTGTATGGGTGTGAAGCATGGGTGATGAATGTTGCAGCGAGGAGAAGGCTGGAGGCAGTGGAGATGTCATGTCTGAGGGCAATGTGTGGTGTGAATAAAATGCAGAGAATTCGTAGTTTGGAAGTTAGGAGGAGGTGCGGGATTGCCAAAACTGTTGTCCAGAGGGCTGAGGAATCGTTGTTGAGGTGGTTCGGACATGTAGAGAGAATGGAGCGAAACAGAATGACTTCAAGAGTGTATTAGTCTGTAGTGGAAGGAAGGCGGGATAGGGGTCGGCCTAGGAAAGGTTGGAGGGAGGGGGTAAAGGAGGTTTTGTGTGCGAGGGGCTTGGACTTCCAGCGGGCATGCGTGAGCGTATTTGATAGGAGTGAATGGAGACAAATGGTTTTTAATACTTGACGTGCTGTTGGAGTGTGAGCAAAGTAACATTTATGAAGGGATTCAGGGAAACCGGCAGGCCGGACTTGAGTCCTGGAGATGGGAAGTACAGTGCCTGCACTCTGAAGGAGGGGTGTTAATGTTGCAGTTTAAAAACTGTAGTGTAAAGCACCCTTCTGGCAAGACAGTGATGGAGTGAATGATAGTGAAAGTTTTTCTTTTTTGGGTCACCCTGCCTTGGTGGGAATCAGCCAGTGTGTTAATAAATAAAATAAATAAAAATACATGAGTGAGAGGGATTGGATGTGAGTGGGACCTGCATGTAAATAGAAATATCAAAGCTTGTTGCTTGGGTAGCATTGAAAACTGAGTTTGCCAAATATTCTGTTAGTGGGATGGATTGTGAAGGACCTGCCCACTATGGGCCAACAGGCCTGCTTCAGTGTATTATTATTATTGGTACGTATGCATTATAATACCTGGAGTTTACCTGGAGAGAGTCCCGGGGGTCAACGCCCCCGCGGCCCGGTCTGTGACCAGGCCTGCACACAATCCAACATACAAGCCACAGCCCAGCTGGTCAGGTACCGACTTTAGGTGCTTGTCCAGTGCCTCCTTGAAGACAGCCAGGGGTCTATTGGTAATCCCCCTTATGTATGCTGGGAGGCAGTTGAACAGTCTCGGGCCCTTGACACTTATTGTATTGTCTCTTAACGTGCTAGTGACACCCCTGCTTTTCATTGGGGGGATGTTGCATCGTCTGCCGAGTCTTTTGCTTTTGTTGTGAGTGATTCTCGTGTGCAAGTTCGGTATTAGTCCCTCTAGGATTTTCCAGGTGTATATAATCATGTATCTCTCCCGCCTGCATTCCAGGGAGTACAGGTTCAGGAACTTCAACCACTCCCAGTAATTGAGGTGTTTTATCTCCATTATGTGCGCCGTGAAGGTTCTCTGTACATTTTCTAGGTCAGCAATTTCACCTGCCTTGAAAGGTGCTGTTAGTGTGCAGCAATATTCCAGCCTAGATAGAACAAGCGACCTGAAGAGTGTCATCATGGGCTTGGCATCCCTAGTTTTGAAGGTTCTCATTATCCATCCTGTCATTTTTCTAGCAAATGCGAGTGATACAATGTTATGGTCCTTGAAGGTGAGATCCTCCGACATGATCACTCCCAGGTCTTTGACGTTGGTTTTTCGCTCTATTTTGTGGCCAGAATTTGTTTTGTATTCTGATGAAGATTTAATTTCCTCATGTTTACCATATCGGAGTACGTAATTGAAATTTCTCATCATTGAACTTCATATTGTTTTCTGCAGCCCACTGAAAGATTTGGTTGATGTCCACCTGGAGTCTTGCAGTGTCTGCAATAGAAGACACTGTCATGCAGATTCGGATGTCATCTGCAAAGGAAGACACGGTGCTGTGGCTGTCATCCTTGTCTATGTCAGATATGAGGATGAGAAACAGGATGGGAGCAAGTACTGTGCCTTATGGAACATAGCTTTTCACCGTAGCCGCCTCAGACTTTACTCTGTTGACTACTACTCTTTGTGTTCTGTTTGTGAGGAAATTATAGATCCATCTACCAACTTTTCCTGTTATTCCTTTAGCACGCATTTTGTGCGCTATTACGCCATGGTCACACTTGTCGAAGGCTTTTGCAAAGTCTGTATATATTACATCTGCATTCTTTTTGTCTTCTAGTGCATCTAGGACCTTGTCGTAGTGATCCAGTAGTTGGGACAGACAGGAGCGACCTGCTCTAAACCCATGTTGCCCTGGGTTGTGTAATTGATGGGTATCTAGATGGGTGGCAATCTTGCTTCTTAGGACCCTTTCAAAGATTTTTATGATATGGGATGTGCTATCAGTCTGTAGTTCTTTGCTTCACTGCCCACTTTGTGGAGTGGGGCTATGTCTGTTGTTTTTAGTAATAATAGTAATAATTATTATTAGTATTATTGTTAATTTAGGGAAGTGGAGCACAGATCCTATTCCCTTGATCAAGAGCACCTCACCAAGGAACCTCCCTTGAGGGGAAAGTTCGCATCCTGAAATTTTGTTCGTATCCAGAAGCAAAAAATCGATCGAGTGACTGTTCATATCCTGAAAAATTTGCATGGTGGTGCATTCGTAAGCCGAGGTTCCACTATATATATATATTATATATATACACCTTGTAGGTTGGTAGACAGCAACCGCCAAAGGGAGGTACTACCGTCCTGCCAAGTGAGGGTAAAACGAAAGCCTGTAATTGTTTTACATGATGGTAGTATTGCTGGTGTCTTTTGTCTGTCTCGTAAATATGCAAGATTACAGGTAAGTCTTGCTACTTCTACTTACACTTAGATCACACTACACATACGTGTACAAGCATATATATACACACCCCTCTGGGTTTTCTTCTATTTTCTTTCTAATTCTTGTTCTTGTTTATTTCCTCTTATCTCCATGGGGAAGTGGAACAGAATTCTTCCTCTGTAAGCCATGCGTGTTGTAAGAGGTGACTAAAATGCCTGGAGCAAGGGGCTAGTAACCCCTTCTCCTGTATATATTATTAAATATAAAAGGAGAAACTTTAGTATTTTCTTTTGGGCCACCCCACCTCAGTGGGATATGGCTGGTACGTTGAAAGAAGAATATACACCTACCATTCGAATTATGACTTGCTCGACATACGTCCACTCGACTTACGACCGTGCATCTGGTAGCTGGGCTGGGCCATCTGATGCACACCGCTGTACAGTATTTGACAATACTTGCGGCGGCAATGCATCATGCAGGCAGCATCAGTTTGAGTAACCCTGCCCTATCAGCAGCATCATACTGTATTAATTGTACTAGCTGGACAGTAAATTTCACCATGGCCCCTAAGATGAAGTCTGAATCTTGCACTGGGGATTATGGCAAGAAAGGCTCTCTATTTGTTTTCAGTGTTGCGCATAAACCTGTCTGTATATTATATATTATACAGTGGAACCTTGATTTACGAGTGTCCCAATGTAGGAGTTTTTTGAGACATGAGCTGTACCTGGGTCGATTTTTTGCTCTGAGTTACGAACCAACATTTGAGTTATGAGTCAGCTCCTCTCCCCCTTCCCCCTCAACCCAAAACCTGGACACCTCGCTTGTTTATCTATGATTTCATGCTTTAATTCCATGGAAATCATTCTCTTTTTCTTCTCAGCACTGTCCTTTACGCTTACTTTCTTAGGACCCATGCTTAGAAAAATTAAATTTGGCCAAATGACTGTCAAAATTGTAAACAAAGCATGAGAAAGCGCTCCCACAGCGAGATAAACAGTGAACTGAGTTGGTGGCGTTCATAATTATAATAATAATACTAGTAATAATAATAATATTATTATTACTATTATTGGTGTTATTATTATTAATTTAGGTAACTAGAGCACAGATCTAATTCACTAGATCAAGAGCCCCTCACCAGCGTCAAGGTTCCTTGACGCTGATGTGGGGCTCTTGATCTAGGGAATTGGATCTGTGCTCCAGTTCCCTAAATTAATAATGACAGTCATAATAATAATAATATTATTATAACGATAGAGCTTCAGTTCCCTAAATTAATAATAATAATTATAATGATTCAGCTTCAGTTCCCTAAATTAATAATAACACATAATACGTATGTAATAATAATTCAGAATCCTGCCCCTAGATAGCACTACAGATGCCAAAACATTGTACACTTGTTTATATCACTATGGGAGCAGTTCTCTCGTGCTTGTTTGCATTTTTTTACCGTCTTTTGGTCAAATTTCTTTTTTCTAACCATGGGTCCTAAGAAAATAAGTGTAAAGAACAGTGCTGAGAAGAAAAAGATGATGATTTCCATGGACTTAACCAGGACCAGGCAATACATCATACGCAACATCCCCCACTGAAAATTAAGGGTGCCATGAGTATGCTAAGAGACGACAGTGAGTGTCAGGGGCCCAAGACTGTTCAACTGCCTACCAGCATACATAAGGGGGATTACCAGTAAACCCCTGGCTATCTTCAAGAAGGCACTGGCCAGGCACCTAAAGACAGAACGTGACCAGATACGCTGTGGCTCGTATGTCAGTTTACGTGCAGTCGGTAGTAACAGCCTGGTTGATCAGGCCTTGATCCACCACAAGGACTGGCCACGGACTGGGCCGTAGGGGTGTTGCTCACTGAAACCCCCTCCAGGTAGCCAGTAATTTTCACTAATTGCCCTAGACAAGTTTTCACTTCCCATTTCGCTTCTTGGGAAAAGGCCAAAGGAGACATTTGAGACAGTTTAGTTGTTTCTTTTACCTGGCATATTATCTTATACATTCTGCCAGTTATATCAACCAAACTAGCTCTGGGAAAGCAGTCTCACCCTTCTGACCCTGTTATGGAATGTTTGGTTCATATACATATATTTAGCTTGAGGGTTCCCCACAATGAGCAAGTACTTATCTTTCTTAGTAGAGGGGCTAGTCATATCTGTCCTCACTGACCACTATACCTCGTACTGCAAGCCATTTCCCATTCACAAATATACTAGCATTTTCTTTTGCTGTTGCTAACATGTTACAGTTCACTAACAGGTTGCACTTCACAACCCTTGTGTACTTCACTTATTTTTACACTTTTGTTTTATTTTATTAACACATTGGCTGTCTCCTACCAAGGCGGGGTGGCCTGAAAAAGAAAAACTTTCGTCATTCACTCCATCACTGTTTTGCCAGAGGTGCACTTACACTACACTTATAAAACTGCAACATTAACACCCTCCTTCAGAGTGTAGACACTGTATTTACCATCTCCAGGACTCAAGTCCAGCCTGCCAGTTTCCCTGAATCCCTTCATAAATATTACCTTGCTCACACTCCAACAGCACATGAAGTCCTAAAAACCATTTGTCTCCATTTTATGCTTATCCAAACAAATTTTCAGTATCTTATTCTCATTCCTAAGTAGCAGAATTTCCCTTCTTAGCACTCCCAGCTTCACCTCTGATACACACCAACACTCCTTAAATCATGCACCCAAATTTTCCACATTTCCATACCAAATTGTACTATACATATAGGAACTCACCACTCAAAGCAGGTGCATTGATGCTGGTTAGGGGCTCTTAATCTAATGAACTAGACTTATCCTCACTTCCTTGGATTGAACATTGATTACCTACCATTCCTAATGTGCTATGTATAATGACCCCTAAGAATTTAGGTCTTTACCCTGTATAATAAAATCACCACACCTATATAAACATATGCTAAAGATCAAGTCATTTCAGAAAGTAATAATGAATGAAAATAAATTACCATACTTTTGTTTTTTAAAATGTTGTGGGAGGCTGTGTCGAGATGTGGAGAGGTCTGCAGGCTCTTGCCTTGGCTCCAAGCAGTCTTTTCAGATCCCAGTTTCTATATTTAATTCGTCAGTAAATACGTAAATTGTAAAATTTTAACTCTTGTGAACAATGCATCAGAGGGCAATAATTTTGTGTTCAGTAGAGAAAGTAATTAGTTGGCATCACTTTACACACTAACTAAAATGAATCCAGAGTCAGCTCAGAAATATTGTGCCTCTAAGTCCTCTCAAAATATAACTATGTTGATATTATAATATAACAGGCAACAGCTGGCATGAAACTTGCACATAACTTTTCCCTCATTTTATTAGCCAAATAAACACTATTTTGCCTTGCCTAACAAGGTGTGGGAGAATCTCTAGATTGCAATACATTTGTACACTATCTGATTTAATGGCTGTGCCTAAATGTTTTTCATTTAAACAATTATTCACTTGCTAATTTCCAACACATTCGACAGTCCCTCGCATACAAAAACCATCTTTAACCCCTCCCTCCAACCTTTCCTAAGCCGACCCCTACCCTGCCTTCCCTCCACTTCAGATTTATTCACTCTCGAAGTCATTCTATTTGTTCCATCCTCTCTACATGTCTGAACCACCTCAACAGTATATGCAGTATAAAATATTTATATGTTTGGCGCTGGATTGGGTTCACCTGCATATTATCGACTGCCCATTGCAAGAAAACTTATCCATGTATAATACTTGTATTTCCTTCAATAATAGTCTTATTTTGTTGCATTCATTTTTAAACTTTATTTCATACTCAAGTAATTTTATTTTTCCCTTAGCAGATACATGGGAATTTGTAAGGTTTGTTTAATAATTACCATAGTACAGTAATTCCTAAATCTTTTAAATTTCATTGTTTATATTTTTTGGCCTCTGTACAATTGCCTAATTCTTGTAGAAAAATCTTAATGATCATATTCATATTAGTCTTTGCATGATATTCATTCTAGTTTATTCTTCTGTTTATATTAATACAGTATATAATTTCTTTGCATATGTCATTTCCCACATTTATTAGAAAAAGATTTTAAAATTTCCCATTGAAATACTATATATATCCATTTATGGAAGTTTCTAACTATTCTTTTCTGGTGTACTGTATATACTGTAACAAAGTATATAAGGGTATTTATACTTAAGTATATCCTGTATAAGAATATTAATGTTACAGCATATATCCCTTTCACTTTCCTTTGGAAAAGAGAAGAGGCAGACTGCTGAAAGCAACTAGCTGTGATAAAACAGGGTAATTACTTGTCCTTCAAAGAAAATTGGCCACATAATATGCATTATGCTTCTGCCAGTGGCAACATTAATGGAGCCATTCATAAAAAAAGACCAACTAGTGTTCAGTAAGATGTTTGGTAATAGGCAATATATGTTTCAAGAAAAGGATAAAAAGAGGTACACCAGGTATGAAGTGTGCTATGAAAGCAGTTTGATAGATTATATGTTGGTGTATAAAAGGTTGAAGGGTGGACTTAAGGATGTGTTATCAGAGGAGCGACTAACAAGCCCAGTTATTGTATTTTGTGGTAACTGAAGCTTAGGTAGGTGTAATGCAAGGAGAATAGTATTTGTGTAAAAATGAAGTGAAAGTTAATAAAACTGTGTTGAGAGGTATAAACAATTGTTGGAGGAAGAGTTTTGCATGTTAAAATATTAGGCAAGTTGAGTATATAGAGACAAAAATGTTAACAGTTAAGAATTGCAAATTTGCTGATATGAGACAGTTTTGGAGGGAGAGTTAAGAAATAAGGGAGCTTGGTGAGAAAATGTACTTGTCAGTTGAAAGTGGCGAGGGATTGGATGAGTAGATAGTATTGGACAGAATATTTTGAGTTTAAACATTAAAGATACTTCATGCATGGTACATCTAAGAATACAGTTTAAGGGAAAGAAAAAACCAAAAGTGACTAGAGGAAGCATTAAGGTAGTAAGCAGGTTCCGAGGGAAGAGCAGCAGTTCACATGGATTGGATGAAAACAGATGCTGAAAGCTGGTTAGGATATAATTTCTGAATGACGAGTACATATGTTTAATGGATGAAAGAGGAAAAGATACTTAGAAATGGGCAAAGAGTATTCCTGGTTCTTTTAAGTTATGGTAGAATTGTCAAAAGTTTTGCTATATGTAGATACTTTCGTCAGTCCTGTACCAGACAGAGTTGATTTTTGTTGTTAGGTAAGACACATATGCAACATTTAGGTATCTATATTTCGAAACATTTCGCCTACACAGTAGGCTTCTTCAGTCGAGTACAGAAAAGTTGATAGAAGCAGAAGAGACTTGAAGACGATGTATTCAGTCTATCACCCTTAAAGTTTTGAGGTGGTCAGTCCCTCAGTCTGGAGAAGAGCATTGTTCCATAGAACAATGCTCTTCTCCAGACTGAGGGACTGACCACCTCAAAACTTTAAGGGTGATGGACTGATTACATCGTCTTCAAGTCTCTTCTGCTTCTATCAACTTTTCTGTACTCGACTGAAGAAGCCTACTGTGTAGGCGAAACATTTCGAAATATAGATACCTAACTGTTGCATATGTGTCTTACCTAACAACCTGTCGGTATTTTATACCATTTTAATGTTCAGAGTTGAGTTTACATCAACAGTGTAGTTAGTAGGTAACTTCTTGACTGTGCCAAAAAAAAATTTGCCTAGCCCCATATGTCATAATTACTGTACTGTAGCTTAGCCATTTAGCAAAATTTTGCCTAAGTTGCCCATTAATTGTCACTTTTGCATCATCGCTGTTTATTTAAGCTTTGCAAATGGTCCCAAATTCATTGCTTCAGTTGCTTTAGGGAAAAAAAAAAAAACCCTTTCCTGTCCATGCTGTGTACCATAGAAGCATGAAGTTTTTTTTTATGAGAAACTAGGCTTTTCTATTTTTAATCCATCTCTGCTAAACTGGCAGTTTGCCAACTAATCCTGTAAAATTAGATTTTCCAACCTAGGAGACCTAGTCTGAGTCCAGGCACTGCAGATGATATTCTTCAGAACCAAGAACAGATAATGTGTGTGCTTGTATGAGCTGTTTAATTTCAGTTTTTATTACCCATCCCTGTTCATAACCATACTGAGGTGCTGTCCTCAAAAACCCCACCTTACCCTTCAGTTTGACTGAAGCCACAAATCCATTAAGTCTTTATTATTTATCGCATTGATGGATATTTGAAGCTTTTTGAAAAAATAAGCAGCAACATTGTGCAGTATTACTGTGAAGGAAAAGAGGCCTTTTTGGGGTTGGATTGGTGTACTAAGATACCAAGACTTACCAGAGTGAAAATATTATGCTTGAATAAATAATGAAAAAATTGTAATTTGGAAAAAAATGTTCATCCTAACTCTGTTCCTGTTTATACATATTAATATTAATCAGTGCAATTTTTTTTCAGTTCTCTGGTGTTATACAATTCCATCCTAACCCCCACCTCACCACTACTCTCAAACATTTTTGATTCTTCATTGGCATTGAAGCCATATATGCCCAATAAATTGAAACACAAGTGACCCTGCTTTACAAATGCCAACCACCTGATTGGTCTCTCTCTATTTTGCTTAACAATT